>JAYRBW010114735.1:0-17693 GCA_036023295.1 Invenusta paracnida
TCGAGAGGGGGGGGGGTGAAGTCGCGGTCTACCTTCCCTACTGAATAAATTATATGTACATATTATACAGAGGCGTATGTTAAAAAATGTTAAATAAAATTGCGCTCCCTTGAAAAAATTGCCGTCCATCTACTTTTGTCGAGTCCAATTCATTCTAGTTCAGCCAAACTAATCTGGCAAACTGGCAAACTGGCAAACGCTTATAAACTACGCTCTTTTTATAATGATATACACTATATGCCAAAATGGATGAGAAATTCAAATTCATGCATCTTAGACGTCTAGACTGTTTTATGTTCTTCTTTTCTAATACAGGGGACTAGTACCTACCTACATACGAGTATAACGTTGTGAAAATCATAATTGAAGGATTGATTATATACATATTTGATGTATAATGGAAGAAAAATATATACATCAGTAATATTTAATGAATCACTAATAACGTTAATATTTACGGCATGTAAATGTCACAAAGAAGAGAAATATTAGTGAAATTTCATTTTATAGTATCAATCATGTGATATTATTTGTACATAAATGTAAAATATATCGAAAACTACATACGTATTATACATATAAAAAATTACATAGACAATATAATACATAAACAGTTATAGAAACATTTACGTAGTCCATGAAATGTACATAAACACATTTTCTAACAATATTTTCATCTAAACCTAAATGGTAATTACATATGACTATCTAAAATAGGCAAATTACTTTCAAGAAATACCTAAATCAAATCGTTAAAACTAGTAAAATTTTCTCAAATTGTTATATATGTTACTGAACGAAAATTTATAGCTTGATCAAACTTGCCGTGCACAATTAAGATGATGTCGAAACTTTACTATTTAAAACAATTAAACGAATGATCTATTCTTTGTTCTACTCTTATTGAGGTGATATTATATATCTAACCAATATTTAAAAGTGGTTTTATATACGTATTTGATGGATTCAGCCTAACATGTATCTTGTCCTTTTGTAGACATTGTTAAGAATATCCATTTGTCTTGTCACCGTGAGTTAAAGTAAATTGATCGATATCTGTAGTTTTTTCAATTTCAAACACATCTATATAATATGACCCCATAAATTAACCTTTCGTGGCATATTTCAAAATGGAAAAATCTCAATTGGAACTTCTTCTTAATAATTAAATGGTACGATAAGAATTGGGTAATCTCTATACTCTTAAATTTAATCAAAGCTCTAGAAAAATTCTAAAAGTTTTTTTCTTCGTATATTTACATTCTGTAAAGGTGTATACCTATAATGTATAGATCACAATTGATAATTGAAGTTTTCGAAAAGTGCATAGATTTAAATATTTAAAATTTGATACAAGATTTAGACATTCCTAATTTCCATTATTATATTTATAATTATAGATATATACTGCCATAATTTTTTTTTAGTTACAGTTGTATACTCCTAAATTTAACTTTCAATTATTTATTTTCTTCTGAGGAAATAATTGTATAACATTTCGTCATCAATAAATAAGGTGGTTTAGAAAGTGTTTTCTTAATTTTACACAACTATTATTTCCGCTTCTGCCCTGAAATCTTATTGAATGATATTTAGTTGCTCTTATTTTTATCTCTGGATATAACACACTTCAAATAAAGTGTATAGGGAACATATTTCAGATTGTGGAAATACTTTAATTGTCTTTCTGTATATTATAGATACTGATCGTAGTTAATTATAAGTAGGTACACACAAAATATATGCCCGCAAATATATATTATAGGTATATAGGATTTATATGATTTAGGATATATATATGATAGGATTCAACATGATATATTGGACTTATATGATTTAAGTAGTGCACTCTTAGGAAATATATCTATATATTTTCAATATCATATGTAACAGTACAATATATGTATAACTAGAATGCTGCACAAATATTTGTTCAAGTAGACGCGTTACTTCTTGCAACAAGTAAGACGCGGACCGACACACAAGTTCATATTGGACCAAAAAATATGGGATACATATATCGTATCGAGTAATAATTATAAAGTTAATATTTACTATTTACTATTTACTATATATTATATACCATATTCTTTGCATTGGACATGCTGCCTTTCTTAAAGTGTTCTACAGAAAAATGTAGTTTTTGAAATGTAAAAAATAATTAAAACATAACGAAAAAATATAAAAAAAGTTTACTTATATTAAGACAAAAGACATAGTTTCATCGAGAAAAATATAAAAAAAGTGCCTCTAATTGTTGTTTACTTTACACAAGATCTATTTTTAGTGCGGAAATAAGTGAATTAAGAAGTCAATTGATGAAATAAAAAATGATTTATTGAAATGATAAGTGCTGTCTTAGAGAGGCAGTGCTTTACAACCTGCTCTGGTTGTGTCTACATGTGTTGTTAGCTTACTATGCAGTCTGCTCTATGCAGCTGTGAATATAATATTGATTGTCACGTGATTGGTTTGGCAACAGCCAACCAATCAGGGAGCGCCTCCTGGAATGGAGGTAATTCCATTCACTGTCAGAATCAGCCACTTTGTCTTCAGCAGACGTGAGTGCCACAATAATATAACAAAATATAATTATTTTTATAATGTTCGTCAAATAAGTTTAACTTAATTTTGTTTTGTTTTATTATATATTTATTCTGTTACTAATAGTAGCTGTTTTGATAATCAGCCGCAAAAATTAAATATATAATGGTGTTAACGCGTACTCAATATAATTTATAAGTTTTTTAATAAACGGTATTATTTCAATATACTAATTTAACTATAAATATTCTTATTGTTATATATCGTATGTTATTACGCTTGCACATTGTTTTCACGTTTAATATTCAACAAGTATATTATTGTCATTGAAAATGAAGTTAATTTTAAAATGTATTTGTTATTAAAAATTATGTAATATTGTAGCCAGGCTATGCTAGCAACACAAACAGGTGGTTATACTGAAAGCAAAATGTCAATCTCAATGGGCAGTAATTATGTATTCATTTTTCAAATGATATATATATTTTTTAATACCATAAAAAAGTAAATATAAAATTAAACAAAAAAAAGGTAATCATCAAACATTTATTTGACAATGTCAATGACAGTGGACAGTGTACCTGTAGATAATAATATTTACAATACTTATAATGTTGTTATTGTTATTAAGGACCATCAGCATCAGTGAGTTTTAAAATATAAATAGATTAGACCCTTTTTAAATGATCTGTGGTATGTTTGATTATGGTTTAAATTTAGTGACACTCTTACTATTAATACTTTATCTCAATAGTCTGCAATATAAACAAGACTGGCTCAGCCACAAGAATTTCATAAGGGAGGACATAATGTCAGAAGGGCATAGCTATTTACATTGAGGTGAGGTGTAAGCAATGCCAGATTAACCATTAGGCTAATAAGGCTATAGGTATAGCCCACTCCCTTCTCCCATTTATATAATGTTTTATTTATGGGCCTGTCATTCCTTAGTTAGGGCAATGGGCAACTGCCCATCAGGCTCATCTTATAATAACCCCTGCAAGATATCAATTTTATGTCTTAAGAATCTTATATAATTTAATATCTAGTAGTACTAGTAGTAGGTACTAATAATAATATTAGTAGTAATTTATTTAGTATAACATAAAATTTATTTATTTTTTATGTCCTTTTAAACTATATTATATTTTCATTCAGACAATTTATTTATACTATGACTCAAACTATATAACAATATCATTAACAATATATACTCTATTTCTTATTATAAAAATAATTTATATTAAATAGAAAGACTATCAATATGATTAAAATTATAAGTAAGACAAGTTAATGTTTTTTGTTGATTTTTATTATTAATTATTAATTAATAACTCAATTATTTAATTGATAAATTATATATTTATTAAATAAATCAATTATATGATAATTATTATATTAAATTATATAGGTACTCCTATATAGTTTTATGTAGTATATGTATAGTTATATAGTTATTAATGATATGATAATTTTTAAATTTTTTATTAAAATATATAGGTACTATAGTTATAGTATTAATTTATATTATATAATATTATTATTTTTTCTCAATTTAAAATTAATAATAAATTTTAATATATTTCATTTAATGAATAGAAATAAACTGTTTGAAATGTAATTGATTTTATATTGAATAAGCCTCCTTATTGTAATATATATATTAAAACAGATTTTTCATTAAAAAAACATAAATAATTTTTATTATTTCTATTTACAATTCCATATTTGTATTAAAGATCCCATCAACAGGGTGATCCATTAGTTAGCCCTATTGATCATAATTTTTAAAATTATTATTAAATATTTTAATAAAAAGGTAAGATGACAAGTATATCAAGCTCTTTATAAAATTGATTAAAATAAATCTTTTTATGGCATATTTTACTAGTATATAAAATAATATATTATTCATACTTTTCACTACTGCTATCATTCTATAGTACTTTACTATTATAATAATAAAAAAGAGATAGCTAAATTAAAATCATATTAATATATTATATAAAAACAAGTATCTAGGTACACTGCTAGAATTTTTCAAATGGGGGTCATTTTAATGCAAAAGAGTTGTTTAAAAATTAAATCAAGTATATAACATGAAAATTATATAACTTTTATATTATTAATTATAAAAAGGTGCCATTGTCTTTGCCAAAGGGGGCCATTTGACCCTTTGACTCTACCCCTGGCATGGTACAATATATGATATGCATGGTATCTGTTTAATATAATATAAAATTTAACACTTAAGAATTATTTATTGGTTAACAGACAAAGACATGATCTTACAAGTTAATTTAGAGATAAATAATACCAAATAATTATTCATGAACCACTATATTCATCTATTACTATTATTTATGAAATAAAAATTGGAAATGACTATAATTTATGTTATCAGGATGATATATATAACCAACAAAGTTAGAATAAAGTGAGATAAATATAATCATATTATCATTTCAAAAAAGATATATGCTGATGCTTATATTATAACAATTAATGAGTAATATATATATTAATTATATCTTATATTAATTTGAACAAGTAGATAAAATATTATCAACAAATGTTCTAAATACTTGGTTTGATTATAATATACTTATAATACTAAGCAGTTAGTTGGAACCAAAATTAAAATTGGAAAATTGGGCACATACAGATACTTACTCTATAGTTTTAGGTTTGATTATAATTCAGGTATAAAACTATTTGACAAGAATGTACTATGCAATGTTAATATTGAATAAATAATATATTAAGAATGTTCTCCATAATTAGTACAATAGTATATAATAGTATGTTAAATAATAAAAACTATAAATTAAAATTAATCATTGTATAATATTGTAATATATAAAAAACATTTCTGTATAAATTACACATAGTATATCATATTTAAATATATAATCGAATATTACATTAATGAAATTAATTCATTTTTAACTTGATCTCATCTAACAGGATATAAATTAGATTAATTTATATATACAACTCTGCTTTACAATGCTATTTTTATCTCTAAAATAATAAGATGTACAAATATTTGTTGTTCATTTTAAGTGATTAACTAATAAAAAAACTAGTCATAAATAAAAGAAAATTTATATGATAAAATACTTACTAATAACATAAATTAAAACTGTATGTACATCTAATAAATATAATATTTTGATAATATATTTACATATTTAGAGTTTAATTATCTAATTATACAACAAATATTAAATAACACAATTCTTGCTTTAAAACTAATTTGATGAAATAATAATATATCTAAACCTATGGCAGTAGGTTATTAGCTCATGCAGCTCATGTGAGCAACCTATGTACAGAGGTATATTAGAATACCACAAGAATGGTCATTTTTTAAACTGCTAACATTTAAAAATTAATTTATATTTTGAAATGATTTAACTTCTATCATAGAGCGCTGCCGAAAATGTATCAGTGAGTCAATTTTCAACTTCATAACAATTATAGAACCAAAGATATCAAGGTGCAAACATTGACTTTTTTTATCATTATTCTTCTTCTTGTTCAGACCCAATAACATACCATACACTTTAATCGATTTTGATGAAATTTTCAATTTATATTGGAAATGTCCCAGATATGAGAAAAATGATATTTTTTCATAGCAATTGTTGCTAGGGGTCGAGATTTTGCATAGTTCCCTATCTTACATGTTATAAAAATAGCTCACTTTAGTGTAAAATAGACAGCTACCTATTTGTTTGGCAAGAATAAAACTTATATTATTAGAATCACTGTAAAAAACTAAGTAAAAATAAGGTTGGCTCTTTTAAAAACTTAAAAACATAATGTTACACTAAGTGTAAACAAAATGATAGGATTTTATTAAAAAACACTACAATTATTTTTATCAATAAGTACTAAATAGACTAAATCAATGATTGTCTAAGAATAGATTTCAGTGATTGGCTGACAACTAACTTGTGAAATGAAAAAGAAATTACACAATACTAGGGGGCTATACTGCAGTGCTAGTGTGCTGCACTAGTGAGGAACTAATTTGTTAATTTATGAATATCTTTATTTCGCTTTAAAAAATACAACATAAAATAGCATATATATAGTATCAAGATAAAATAGGTATACAACAAAAAACTATGATATTATTTTAGCCAAAAATGGCAAAAAGTGTGTTAGCTCATATTATAAAAGAATTAAAATAAGCCTAACATGTGTTAGCTCTTTAAAAATATATTTGACTTGAGCTACTTATGTTTTTTAATATTAAAACTAAATAAGTTTTACCAAAACAATATCTTTATGTTATAAAAATCAAATGTTACAGATAAGTAGGTAAATGGATAGGTGTCTATAATAAATAACAAATTAAATGTTATATTACCTTCTGAGTATATAGGTATCTCTACAAATTGTACCATAGTATTTCTAAACAGCTCAAAACCGATATTTGTTAATTGCTATAAGATATGTAAATTGATACTTTTAATTTATTAGATAACACATTTAATTAAATATAGTTCTAAATTACCTTCTAAAAAGCTTGACAATATTAAAAAATATAGTTAGTTCAAATCAAATATATTTTTAAACAGCTAACACATTTTAAGCTTATTTCAATTCTTTTATGATATGAGCTAACACACTTTTTACCATTTTTTGGCTAATAATAATTTTAATTAGCAAAAATTATAAATATACACATATAAAATTACAATAATTGAATATATTACTAATAAATATTTAAAACTTACATTTAATTCTATTCTATATTTTATATATTTCTGCCATACTTAAAAGCAATACAAATATAATATGTCTAACAATACATAATTAATGCATGCATTTGTTTGTTCAGCTTTTCCTGCTAATTTGTAATTAAAAAATTAATAAATAACCAGGAGAGTATTACATATTATTATTTATTATTTGAACATTATTAAATACTGTATTGTAACAATGCATTGTTTGTCTGTGAAACAGTAAAACATAATAATATTACTTAAATTATATTTCCCAAACAATATATAACAAATATAACATCTGATATGAAACATATGTGATAGCAAATATCATCAATTTCATTATAATATATTATTTGATGAAATAAAAATAATCTTCAAAACAATTAATGTGACAAAAATGATGCTAAATAATTTCCTGATAAATATATGCTTTAAATCTTTAAACTACTACATAAATATTGATCAATAAATAAGTCAATATTGATTTATACACAGTTTAATTGTAAAATTATGATAAAATGTTACCTGTACAATAAGTAATGAATTTGAAAAGTCAAAAATGAAATAATTTTTTAACAATAAAAATTTAAAATTGCTTATTTTTATACTTTTCAAATAATTTTTCTTGTTTAGAAGTATTATTCCCAATTACTTTAATGCAATATTAATTGTAAGTCCATGCTCTGTTCTTGCATTCTTTGAATATGAAATATTGATTACATTAGAATGAATGATGTAGGCAATCAAATTTATATAGACAATTACTTAGATCATTCAACTAGACAATTATATAAAAAATGCAAAAATGTCTATAAGATATTTAAGAAAATTAGGCATCTAAACTATTGTTTTATATATATTTTCGTACACTTTAAATTTAGTTTGAGTATTTTTACCTGTTAACAAAATGTTAATATCTACGATTTTTATGAAAACTAATGGAAAGCAATTGACAACAATAGCTAAATTGACATTTCTCAGAATGCACACTTCCAAGTGTTCTGAAACTAGTAGAAAACAAGTAGGTATTTATCTTACTTATGTCGGTATTGTATAGTTTCATTTAGGAATAAGTTTATTAAAGATATTATTGTAATTATTTTTTTCTCCTTTTATTTAGTACTCAATCGCATAGACATAAAACAGTTGATTGTGACTGCTAAATTAGCCAGATATTGAGTTAACAATCTCGGAAGTAGCAGCAAACTATTTTGATCTTTCAGTTATGAATAGCTTCTCTACACAACTGCAGAAGCTTTATGACAATTGTGGCCATACCGACCAAAAATATAGCAGTACTGGAAAAATTAAGAAGAATGGCAGAAGTATGCCTTCTCCATCTCCAATCACCATGTCAACACTAGAACACTCCACAAATACCAGTAACACCAGCGAAGGGAGCAGTAGTTCTGGGAGTGGAAGCAGTAGCACTGATAGTTGCGATGAAGGAGATGAACCAATGAGCTATGCGGGGGAAGATTTCAGTTATGCTGGCAGAAAGGTGGACAGTTATGGTAGTCTCGTGGATAGTAACACGCCAGGATATGGCTGGGTGTCTGGTGGTGAGAATGTCAAGCGAAAGGTAGAGCAGACTGGTGCAAGAGAAGGGAGTGGAGGGGGTGGGTGTGCTGCGGCAATTTCACTGGGAGATCAGTTAAGAAGGTTTGTGGCGATGCAGTTGGAGAATGCCATGCTCTCGGAGGGGCATGGCGTCGAAGAAAGGAGGGCCATGGGACCTGCTAACGATGGAAAAGTAAGCTAGAGTGTTTATCATTGACTAACGTTATAGGTAGTTTCCAAATGTATTATATGTACATAACATTCATACAATATATATTTATTTTGATTGTTAATAATAAAAATATTATAGCGCTGGCTTCATGAATAATAAAAGTTCATTAGTCCAAACTTTTAGTTTAAACGAGGAATACTTTAAGTTTTAATTAATATTATTCAAAATTCTATGTTTTTTTAGGTTGTTTCTGAGGATATCGATTACGCATCGAATATTCAGAGAAATAAATCGTTTTTGTCCATGCAACACGGTGCTCATTTCTCTTTATTTTGTATAATAATTATATGCTACTAGGAGGATTCAGATAAATATAACAATCAAATAACACCTCCACTTTTATATGTTCTGTACCATTTTCTGCACAAAAGGACTACAGTTTTATGACTTTTGGACCTAATCCTTGGCTTAGAATAGATGCCTATATCACCAATAGTTCAATAACAAAGGTTTCATGTAGTATCTATTATTTATTTTGCTAGATATTTTTTGATGTGCATAGGTATATACATTGTACAATTGGAAGATTTGATATATTTATCGTAAATCTTCATATGGCTGGTTAAAGAATAAATATCACTGAGAATCTATTCTACTTTAAGTCATTTATTGTACGCCTGCATAGAACAAGAGTAAATATTATGAAATTATATAGTTATTATTCATACTTTTTAGTTATATATAAAACAATGAAGTTCACTATATTTTGTTTGTGGTATAATCGAAGCTTAACTTAGTGGTTATTACATATTAAATCATTGGGATAAATAGTTAGACAATTGGAGAAATAATAGATAATGTAAATAAATTGGATTAATATACATTAATATTCATTAATATAATGTTTAGTTATGTTTTAGATTTTATAGTATCGTTTATAATAATATAATATGTCACGGTTAAAACGACAGATCAATGTTATGTACTATTTTTCATTAGTTTATGAGTTATCTAACTATTTCTAACAGTTTATAACAAGTAATGATAGGCATTATTAGTTATTTTGGTTTTCATTTGAGTGCCTTGCATGGTTAGAGCTGAATCATATAGGTATATGACATTTTATGTGTCTTGTTTGTAAAAATTCGAATTTGCTGTTCGTTGATCGTATTTAATTATTATAAAAAAATTTGCTAAGAACTATTGAATTACGTTATAATATAATAAAATTTGACAATAAATCTAACTATAATATATGTTTAAAGTATTTAGATTGATAAGACCTCTTCTTCTACACCCCATAAAAGTACCCCTCTTCAAATCTGACGTTTGATGACGAAGATTCAACCAGCGGGGAATCGAGCACTTCTGTAAGAACCGCAGTTAGTGGAGACACCTCGAACTCTCCAGCTGCTGTGAAAACAAGCCTGCCTTTTAACAATTCACCATTGAGTGATGAGACTAACTTTCTCAAAGGAAATTACAACAAGCCGACACCACCCGGCGCAGCCAATCAAAATAAGCAGCCAATGCAGTCTCTCATGTGTACAGCCAATCAGAAACAGCAGCAGTCAATGGTCTCTCTCCTGGGGCAGATGGATAAGATACTTTGCGATGAGAGGAGTTGTAGTAGTGCTTCCACGCCAGCTGTTACGACCGCTGGTTCGGTTTCAGTGGAGACGGCGATAGAGACGATGATCCCAGCAATTGTTGGTGAAGGAAACAAGATGTCCACCACCTCTGCTGATATCACTAAGAGCAAAGAAGAAGCCAGAGTAGAGGTAATGTACTTTAGAAAAACAGAGATATTTTTTAGGTGACACACATGTATACATCTGATAAAAGTATATTGAGCTTTTATTTTACTATTTCAATTTATGTTTTTTCATCATTACGCTGTAATACTGTTTTGTTAAATTTAATCGAACATTTTAGTTAAAAGCGAGTATTATTGTATACTTAATGACATTAAAATAATAGCCTATTATGATGAGAGCGGTGCTGAGCGTCAAGACTGAATAATAGTAAAGTTTAGATGGCAATTCACTTTAAAAGCAGGATTGTCAAAATTAGCTTTAATGCGATTTGTCAATTTTTAGACGCATCACCGAAGCGCACGCATCTCAAACTATGTGAATAGGTCTTAAATTACTTTATTTATTACCCAAATTTATCTCGGATATGTTAGGTATACATACAATGAGTTTAGATTAATAGAGTCGAATTATTGCTTAACTATTCGGACAAATGTGCGACTTTATATTTTACAATTATAGTGAGTTTCATTTATTTAGACTTTTATGTTGGTTTGTTCTTCTACCATATATTTATGTGCGAGTTTTATTGATTTTTTCTGACATATAAAATTCATTCATTTATTTAGTCAAATGTGTGACTTCTCTTATGATTTCAGCTTGAGCTTTTCTCACAGAAATCTTCGTGGTATAACCTTAAAAACACTTTATCATTTTCGTAAAATTTATCTGTGTCCTTTATTTATGTACGCTATTTTATTTCAGACATTTTACTTTTTATAAAGCCTTTATTTTGCATATTTTTTCAAATAAATGGTTTTTATAAGTTCTCATAAGCAAATAGGCAAATTTAAGAACCACCTTATATTATCTACTCGACCCAGCAGGTGAACAAGCGGTTTCTCTCCTTGTTTTGGCCTCTCACCGGCTTAAGAGAGCCAGAGGCAGTCGCGGGTGGTTGCAGTGAACAGCTGCTGTCATTACAGGTGTCAGCTAGTAACAACAGCAATCCCCGCAGACTTCCGTCACAAGGCGGGGGCGGAGGAGGGCAGCCAGTGATGCCTTCACCCGTGGAAGAGGCGTTAGAACAGAAGGTGCATCACAATACACCGGCTAACTCGCCTCCGTTGAAGAATACTGCTGGGAACCACGTGATAACTAGTAGGTCCATAGAAACACGAATAACTACCATTGATATCGTATATATATATTGTACACCTAGATCGGTGGGGGATGGTAAATGTGGTAAACCACGAAAGCAGTAATTATGAATAAAAGCCATTTTATAATATGAGGGAATTCCTATAATATGAGGGAATTCTTATAGTATGAGGGAATTCCTATAATATGAGGGAATTCCTATAATATGAGGGAATTCCTATAGTATCGGTTCAGGCTAAGTGTCAAAAGCCTCTGGTACCGTCAGAATCTAGAAAATTGCACATATAATCTTGATATTGTCTCGAGTACAATCAAGTACAATTTAGATTTCTTTTCTTACTATAAGCCTATTTGAAGACTAAAGAGAGAAACCAGAGTTATTTTCTACTTTTTTAGTAACATGACGCTACGCGTTTCGCTTATCTTACTAAGCCATCTTTGAGTTTTCCAGTTTTTAATCGATCACAGATTCGCGTTATAAAGTAGGGTAGTCTGCCAAACTAGAAAAAATATTCAAATATCGTTGTATATATATCCGTATACACAAATAGTTAAACAATATTGACTTTTACCATGTTTGTATATCGGTAAGCCACAAAATTGCCTTATTTCGGCCATGATTAAACGTTTAAAAAATGGACATCTGAACTGGTATCGATACCTGAGGTAACCTAATACAGCCTTTTTAAAGAAGTTATAATTTGATAGATAAAAGTTGTTTTTCGACTGATATTGAGATATTGGATAACAACTCAAATGACATCTCCATTATGATAATAGTTCATAGTTCGCCTACAAAATGTATGTTTCTATGTACTCCTCTTCCCTCATTGGTTTACATTATTACAATAGTAGATATTTATGTACATCTATTGCTATAAATTGTATAAATTAGAGTGCAAATAAAGTTGTGAAAATATTTTGTGTGCGGTTATTTATTATAATTAATATGTCGGCAATTAACAAAAAACGACTATTATATTAATATTTTTTTTATTTGAAAAGTCATAGAGCACGAAAACATTATGTAAGGCCGTTGAATTTGGCAAAACTAGATTTTAGTGAAATGAAATTGGTCCACGAAATGAAGAACATTGATTTCTTCATTTCCTGAAATGTATTTCAGGTATTTATTCAAAGCAATAATCACGCCATATTTCTTTTAACCAATCAGATGAATTTGCAGTCGCCACTTGTCGTCAAATATTAAAATAATTCAATGTGAAGCGACAAGTTAAGCGACAAACGCTACGGCAAGAATTTCTGCCGTCTGTCTACAAAAAATATTGTTGCACTCGGCAACTTCTTCGTGACTACAAAAAAACAATCAATAAATTGCAGTCAACTGCAGCGACAACTGCAAACTACAAAACTATGAACCAGGCTTAACATGGACAACTTACAGTGAAAAGGCTGCAAGCAGAGCATTCATTGCTCTAAAACAAAACTATAAATCATGCAGGATATTAATATGCTGACAAATATCCTAGCTCATGTGCATTTAACATACTGCCAAACAATTCAGAAGCGAATGAAGAGGCAAAAGCTGTCCTAGAGAGAGCTTACAACGTAACAGTCAGAGTATTAGTTATGAAATTGAAAAGAATTGTTTTAATTAAACCAATTTTACATTGTGTACTATTGAAAAAAGTTAAGATGTCTTCCTGACCTAGGCTATTTACTGTAAACTATAACATTAATTTTGTTGTGTAAGCGTGTATTTGTAGTGCTCATACGATTCTTCTGTTTCCAGATAAGACGGGTGATTGCATCCCTATCAAGACCATCGAGCCGAGCACCACATTCCCACCTTTCTCTCTGTCCAAGAAGAAGAAAAGAAAGACGCAGAACAGGTACCGTTCACTAAATTCTAGAAGTGGTTCGAACGTACGTAGAAATGTGTCAACTATTATGCAATTTAAATGAATATTGTAAAAGCACATAATGTTATGTATATATAATAAATTACCCTAAATGTTGTTTTGGCTGTTTAGTTTAATATTTGAATTCCTAACCCATCCAATAGAATTAAAATTCTAATCAAAACGTTCGTTAATATCTTTTATGTTATTGTAATAATATCGTGAAATATAATTTAATATTTTTAGTACATCTTCAAATTTATGATTTTATTATAATATAGAGTAAATTGCATTTTTCTTAGTATCGTATCTTATTGTATATAATAATTATTTACAAGTTGGAGGAGTCCTCGAGATTTGGAGGAGCTCCTCTTTCGCATTCTTCCCTTAACCAAGAAAGGTACTGGAGCTATGGCTCTAATTCATCTGACACTTCATGTGGTACCTACCTCATAAAATAGCACAATCCAATAATACTGCTGACGCCTTGTACCCACCCCCCTGTTAGCGAAGGGATCGGCACATCCCTGCTGGCATGCCAGAACTTGGAGGCTGGTACAAAAGCCTCAATCTGCCTGGCCGCCTGTAAGTACGATGTCGTCCACAGGGTCTGTCGATGGTACGGCCTCCCCATTGTTGGCGAAGATTCGGACTTCTCGGTGTACTGGACAGACCACTCCGTAGGCATTGAGCGAGTTGCTCATCTCAAACCCTACCAGGTACGTCTGTCCTTACTTTCCTTACTTTTTTGTATTTTTTTGGGGTGTTATGATCAAACCTCATCAACTGGTGGCGGGTTAGGGTTAGTTATCAATGAAGGTAAGGCAATTCCTGTGCCTACCGTATAAGTGAATGAATCTGTATTGGTCAAATCCTAGATCGCTTGTTTGGGTGTTTTCATTTGTAGACAACTATTTTTGAACTTGTTTTATTGAATTGACTGAGCATATCGTGTCATCTGTTCATCTGTCAGCGAGTGAACCACTTTCCGGACATGAGTGAGATCTGTAACAAAGGTCTTCTAGCTAAGAATCTTGGAAGGATGATTGCTCTTTTTCCTGATGACTACAACTTCTTTCCACGTACTTGGTGTCTTCCAGCTGAGTAAGTTTTGGCTAAAAATACAGTTATAGTTGACTATACTACTAATATAATTACAAGTAGTTCATATATAAGTTTATATTTATTTGCGTTTGTTTCAACCATGATTCTGTGAAGGATAACAATGTTAATCTGTAAAAATCGTTATATATACAATTATTACTACTAAATATAATATTACTAATTACTAATGATTATAACACCACTAATATTAATAATATTTTTTATTTCTGTATGTATCGATATTATAATTTGCGTATATTTAAAAAATATAATATAACCAATCTTATTTGAAACTATTTTACTGATTTTTCCAATTTTTGAACGTCAAAATGAACATACGCGCTAGAATACAAATGACGGATTTAATGTATGGTGTTTAAATTTAATATACTATTCCATAATTTAATTATTATAAAACCTTTATTTACTCCAAAATTTTAAGGGTTTTTTTTACTAAAAGTAGAATTCTTTATTGAAAATTAATAATACTATAAATTAAAATCGCAAATTTAAAGTCATACGCTTTTAACTAAAATCTTAAATAATTGGTCATAAACCATGGATAATTTTACAACATGAATAGTGTTAGTGTTTTAAAATAGAACACCCACTAGTTAATATGTATTATGGATTGCACCTGGAGTGTATTATAAATACGATACATTTTGATATTCAACTTCCAAGCAAAAGGATTAAAAAGGACCACGCTTTATAATATAAATTTTTCTATACAATAATAAGACAAATAACTAAAATATTTTTTATTTACACTTATTTATACTTAAATGGAAAAAATCTTGACACTCTTTAAAATATGACAAAACATTAAATAAATACATATACCATATTGATAATACTCACAGCCACATAGGTTATTTATTGATGATAATTTAGAGTATGTCGCAAAAATCATACGAGTATCAACCGGGAATTGCACACGACTCTTTGTAATATCAAATCTAGTGAAAAATATTAAATCAAATTATAAATATCATTGATTTAATTCCGACGTGGGGCTTGGACCTAGACCCAAAGAGTTCCATCTTTCGTCAGTCCAACACTTTACCTCATCGCCACTTGCCGGGTGGATATGCGAACCACTACACCATTGAAAAGCCTGGTTAAAAGTCACGACAAATGCTTGGCCTATATTAATATATAAACACAGGCAAAGCAGCCACCGCAGCCCATCAATTTAGGCGAAGGTGTTGGACTCCTAATGGCGTAGTGGTTAGCATATTCGCACGGCAAGTGGAAGACTTGGGTTCAGTTCCCGGTTGAGACTCGTATAATTTTGTGCCTGTGAGTACTATTAATATATTCTATTACTACCATTTATGTTAGTAATAATATAACTATACCATATTATATCAAACGTGCAAATGATGCACAAAATTAATAAATTTATAAAAATTTTGTAAAAAGTATTATGTTAGAAGATAATATTAGATTAGAAGACACCAGAACAATGGGCACAAAGGATGTGACCTCGGCGCTGAAAACTATGCGCTGACCTCTCTCCTAGGTAAGTACTGTGCTAAGATAGTTTCGAGTACAACGCAATCTGAAAAAGTATTAACACTCAGCTTATTTATGCTTATATTTATGATACTTTCGAGTAACGATCCCCAAACTACTATTTAAGTTGCAGCATATCATTTTACTAAGTTTTAACATCAAAGCTTTTAGCATCCAACATAAGACTTTTGAAATCAAATCATCTTTCAATGTTCTAATGTTGGGTATGTTCATAGTTTTGACTAATAAACATAATATCATATCTTCTTTGAATATTTGAATGTATTAATACGTTCATATCATTATAAATTCAAGATACATTAATTTCGTTATTTTTAAAAGGTTAATTAAGAAATGTTATATTTGAAAATTATAGCTTGTGAACTATGTAAATTCTCATTAAATAAACTTTAGTTGTTTTTGTGTGATTTGTAGAATAATGATTATTCACTTAAATTCTACTAAGTCATTGAGATCGTTTGAAACCCCTTACTTAATATTGTACAAATATCCCTGTTATTAGTAAATTTTTCATTTATATTACAGTGTAGGATTCGTAGATGAGCTTATTCATCCATGATTGCCCATTCCGGTTCCCATATTTCGCATCTCCTTCACCCAGTCGACGCCATCTTGTCTCCTACGCCGCCACCGCCGCAGCCCGTTCGTTCTCCTCGTCCACCATCGGAAACAGACAACTGCACTCTGAGTGTCAGGCCACTGGGTCTGGGACCGGCATCGCCACCTTCATCGTGAAGCCCATGACAGGCTGTCGAGGACGGGGTATCCTCTTGCTCCAGTCCATGAAGGATCTTCCGCCCGGTGGCAATACCATTTGTCAGGTCTACATCGAGCGGGTGAGTCATTCAGATCTCCAAGGAATCCCCTCATCTCGTCTCGTTTCTGTTTGAAATATTGGAATTTAATATATGTACTTCTGAGTTGTGTAGAATACATATTTGGATATAAATTGTGATAGCCTAACGGCAGAAATAAATCCAAGTACTTATCGTGTTTATTCAATTTTATAATACATTATATTTGTTTCATTTCATTTTATCCTGTTTCATTTCTAAAAGGGCTTCTTTGTATTGATTAATATTCTCTATTTAACCATTTCAATACATTTTGGAAGTTCTATAATATCCCGAGTTTAGGTTTATTTGTTTATCTTAATTTTCATAGTTTTCTGTTTTTCATCCTTTCCTTTCCTTTCCTTTCCTTTCCTTTCCTTTCCTTTCCTTTCCTTTCCTTTCCTTTCCTTTCCTTTCCTTTC
>JAYRBW010114746.1:0-17691 GCA_036023295.1 Invenusta paracnida
ATATATGTATGTAAATGCGTAAAACTGGACAAATAGATATTACACATAAGTGCATAATATAGCCATTCAATTTTCATATTTTGTCTATTTGTAGATATGTATATGAACATTTACATAAAAAGGTATCCCATTAATTAGTTATATTAAAAAATTGCTATTTTTAAATAGCAAATATACAAATGTGCAGTGTAACTTTCAAGACGGTTTGAATCGGTTCAAACCGTTTTAAATATTCGTTTGACGACAGAATCTTGTCCATTTTCCGGGTCACACAGTGCACATCGCTCACTCAACTGAGCTATCGTCAAACTGTTTCAAACCAAACCGTCTTTGTGAAATGGCCTAGTTATTCCGTCTAAGTATTTGACGAATATAATTCTAACTGCTTTTCTAATAGCATGTCAATAAAAATTGAAATATATCTACTTTATATTTTCTGTGGAATATTTACATCAAAAAGTATAAAATACATTTCTTTAAATATGACGCTTTAAATAAAAGAGTATTCTACATTTAAATAATCCCTAATTCCATTGTTATTATCTTCTGCCTGTTGAATTGTGAAATAGCGATTTTCTCTTTACTTTGTTATATATACATGATGTAACATAATGCTCAATTTCGAAATATACGAGTTAATAGTGCAGCATAGTTTCACTACGGTAACTCTTAATATAGCAGATATAATGGATATATAGTACTATAATATTTCTTTTATTGATTACTTGAAGAATTGGATTATTATTTGTACTTTTAAAATAGGTCTTCTTTTTAAAGAGATTACATTAAGAAAGTATCTATCTATCTACTTAGCTGTAGCAGTTATTTCTTAATGTTTATACTTTCTTTCCTCGAAAAATGGAACGAGCGATTTTTCGGTTTAATGTAATTTATGCCAAGTCTAATTATCAAGGATATGGACTTCCCATTTATTTGTTATACTTACTATTCATTAATTTAATTATATTATTCTATTTTGCATTCGCATCAAAGAGACTTCGTTATAACTAAAATTATTATTCTAACTTCTATAATATTTATTTATCTGGGAGTAAAACATATTATTGAATTTATAGAAATTAAAAAAATAAACTATCGGTAACTATTATAACAAAATTGACTCCTTATTTTGGAAATGCTAATATTTATTATTAATAATAATGTTCTTAATAAATAGTATGAACTTTGTCTGTCCGCTCTTGACCATCTCCAGACTTTATTTTGGCGAGCGGATCGCCTTCTACTTTGCCTGGCTCGGTTTCTACACCAACTGGCTTATCTCTGCTTCCATTCTCGGGATTATTGTCACGATTTACGGATTCGTTGAGATGTCACGCGATATTGTCACGTAAGTAGCTGCAAAGTCTATCGGCTTCCTATAGATGTATACTTTGTATGAGTCCCAGTAACAGACAAGCAGCAATTTTTGATTCATACAAAATCCATTTGGTTGCCTAAAACTTGCTACATCTCAGTTTTCCGGGTTATAATAAAACGGCTTTAACTACCAGGATTTCCTCAAGATATTATTTATAGAATGATTTCGATAATGTTTAAAGTAAGTATATTGTGATTAGACACATTATTGGATTGAATTTTCTTACATATCCCTTGTATGCAGGCTTTCAATTTTTTGTAAAATATCAAAGTTGAGTTTCGTTCGTCTTGCCACCTTTATCTTTGATATTGCCCCCATCTCCCCCAATTACAACCCATATGCAGCCAAGAGGTCTGTGACGAGAAGTGGAATACTTTAATGTGTCCTCTTTGCTCTGTTCGTGGCTGTGAATTCTGGCATCTAGGCGACTCCTGTCGGGGTCGAAAGTTAGCGGGCGTCATTGACAATAAGTGTACCGTCATCTTTGCTATTCTCATGTCTCTCTGGGGTGAGTATAATTCCCGAGTTGTTATCTTTTGTGCTTCAGAAAATCACATTTTCCAATTGTATTGGACTGATTTTTTTGTCAAATGCTATACTGTTTCTACTGTCTGGTTATATTTAATATTTATATGAAATGACATTTAAAATTAATCTAGTACATTAACTAATTAATTAGCAAATTAACTGGCACATTTCAAACCTTTAAGAAATTTCTGACATAACATTGTTTTTGTAAACATAGCTTTAATATTGCCAAAACAAGATAATGGTTGGATAGATTTTTGACTCGAACGATGTCATAATAAATCACAAGGTAATGCTGTTATGCTGTCTTTTTTATTATAGGAAAATTAATTACCAAACGTATTAAAACCTTTATCTTTAATTAAAACGAAAAACATTGACACTTTTAATCATTTAATATTAAGTAATTTAACAATGTTTAACATTGAGCTTAACATTAAATAATTCAATTTAATAATAAATCAAAAGATTGTGAATTGAGATCAGTTTAACCGCACTTCAAAGTAAAAACTGCGAGCCAGTCATTATTTGTATTTATTACAGAACATCAACAGGAAATTTTGTCCGACAAAAAATTGTCATATCTAAATGTAGTACGTTGCTTCTTTGGATATCCAAACAGAGATATTTTGTTATTTGTATGATAATTATTCTCCGCAAAAAGATTATTTATTATCATTTTAATATTATATTTTATCGGTAGAAATTAATTTATAAAATTATAGTAATCAACTAAGCTCTAGCTATTATCAAATTCTGACTAACTGATTGCATTGGTTGTTTAATTGAGGCACATTATACTTACGTAAATACTTTCGAATTGGTCTCTATCTACATACTTATAGCTCTATTTATAATATTCTACTCTTTCTCTTTCAGCCTCGGTGTTCTTCGAAATGTGGAAGCGACGACAGTCCACATTAGCATACCGCTGGAACGTGCAGGATCTGGACGCGGAAGAAGAGCCACCAAGACCGGAGTTTTTGGCGCTCGCTGACAAGAGCTTTAAGAGCAAGATCAATGTCATCTCCGGAGTTAGTCGTCTTTCCAAAGCATACTTTTGCTCTTTCACTTTCGTCTAGGAACCGTTGTTTGATATTTCTCAATAACAATCGTTTATGACTAGAGGGGTAGGGGAAGGTGGTTAATATGAATTCACTGAAAAAATAAGTCAGAAACGAGAGATGGCATGCTTTCATTATGTAGTTGTAGGCCATTTACCATGAACAATGGACAATTTTTTTACCATTTGATTCGAGAGATTGCCAACATTTGGGCAATTGTGGCAGAATTATTCTGAAAAGTGTGAAAAATTGTTATAAATTGTTTTATATCATTCGTTTTTTAACAAAGCAACATTTTTGAGATATTTCTTTTTAATATATATATATATCAAGGTTTGATATTTTGATTTTGTACTTTTGTGTTTGTAGTTCTTATAATTTATTGAAGTAAAGATTGCTCTTGCTGCAACATATCTGCTGTATTTATTGTACACATTTTGTAGATTAAACCTCCTAGTCATGTAGACAGTATGCAAGAGCTTTCTTTATTTTCTATTTTTATTTCTATATTTTATATTATCCTTCATTGAGCGAACCACCGATTTGAATCCCCTCTCGTAAAATAAGGTAAAACGATGTATGAAACAGCTGTTTTTAAAACATGAAGTATGTCACTTCTATGGTATATTGCTTCTGAAGTAGTTTTCGAATTTTTTAGATTTCAGAGATGTACTTTTTTAAAAACAATAATAAATGGTAAATAGATACGATTATAAAATATATGCATAATTTAATATAGTACGATTCTTTATTTTAGGGTGTTCGCATATATCCAAGTTTTTTTTTCTGTATATATACACTCAATTTTTTTTATTATAATAATTTTCTCATTTTAATTCTTTATTAATTTTTTGAAGCGTGATCAACAGAATTTGTGAATGTTTTAATTTGGTACAGATTTTGGTGCAGATTTGGTGCAATTTACTAGATTTTTCTTGCATAGAAATTTGTTATTGTATATTTTACATTTATTGTGTCTGTGGTATGTGGTTTATCGATTTATTATTGATTAATTCTTTTAATTTTCACTTTCAGCGCGAAGAACCCTTTATTCCGTTTTGGCGACATCAAGTGCCAATACTTTTATTCTCCTTCTCCTCCGTTATTCTCCTGGTGAGATTCCATCCTTATTGCTCTGCTCCACATATCCGGTCGATGTAAAATAGCTCCCGTTTTATAGGATTGTTTTCATTCATTAAAAAGTTTAAAATTCTCATACACTACTTTTACTATACTTAATCTGACTACATTCATTATACTTTGTATGATGGATGGTTATATTTTAAAACATAATATTAATTTTCTTTATACGCTAGGTGAAAGTAGTTATAAAGTATATAAACAAAATCGTAACTAATATCAAATTATTACTAATAGATTGTAATTGTTTCGTTTTGGAGTCACGTGACTTTATGCACTAGAATGGTGTAATCTTATTGGTTGACTGGTTTTATTTGCTAACAAAGACGCGTATTGTGTAGTCTCTTTACTTTTATCTCTGTTCTCTATTGTGTACATACTTTAGATCATTTCAAATTCCTTTCTGCAATAATTTATAATTAATAATTATTAGCATTATGTTATTATGCTATTTCTTAAATAATTGTAAGCTATCTAGTCACATGTAGTTTTTATGGGTTTTTTTCAATTGTTAATAAAGTGAAAATACGTAGATATAATTATATGAATTTTGCATTGAATGAATGTAAAGCATTTACTAGTATATTTTATTTTCATCAACACGTGTATGTCTGTATTTTAGCACATTTTTTTATGTACAGGTTTAACATTATGTGATATATTTCGAACTTGGACCCAAAACAGTGTTTTGTGATCCTGTATTTGACCTCACCCCCCCCCCCCCTCCCTTTTTTCACTGAAAACAGGTGGTTGTCGCTCTGGCCTTCCTTGGGGGAGTCATCGTCTACAAGTTAATCATGCTCGGTGTCTTCCGGTCGAGTAGAAACGAGTTCTTCTTCAGCTATGCCTCCATACTCACCGCCGTAACCGGGTCGGCAATAAGTCTTCTAGTCATCATTGTACTTAACAAGGTTAGTTTGTCAATTAATAAGCCAGTGTTAACTTTTCTGAGTCTTATAATATAGAGAAAATCATGGTTCATCTTTGATTCTTTTGCGATTTTGTTTTGTCTATGTGTTTTCTATTTCTAAAGGAATATCTACACCGAACGTGCCCCTTGCAGAACGTCAATAAGGGTTGAATGGTTGTAAGTGAGGCAACACATAATAAAAAGCAAGCCTGTCGAAGCCTCCCAGTAATAGAGTACAAATGCAGTACAAGAGGCAACACACAATAAAAAGCAAGCCTGTCGAAGCCTCCCAGTAATAGAGTAAAAATGTAGTACAAGAAACAACACATAATAAAATTAAAAGCAAGCCTGTCGAAGCCTCCCAGTAATAGAGTAAAAATGCAGTACAAGAGACAACACATTATAAAAAGCAAGCCTGTCGAAGCCTCCCAGTAATAGAGTAAAAATGCAGTACAAGATGCAACACACAATAAAAAGCAAGCCCGTCGAAGCCTCCCAGTAATAGAGTAAAAATGCAGTACAAGAGACAACACAAAATATCAATATTAATATATATATTTTAAACCTGTAGATGATTGAAACATAAATCTATAAATCATAGAACATTTTGAACCATTAATTGTTCGTATTTTTAAATTTATGACATTTAAGATAAACCATTTTTTTTTAATGAAACTAGCATCGCAAACCGTCCTCAAATTGTCTCTAAACGTTTCTACTTAAATAATGACGTTTTTCTGATAATATAGATGTATCTGTATTGCTTTTCTGCGAAGCTACATTATACGCCCATGCATCAGACAATGAGAATAATAATTAAGTGCCTTTAAAAAATACTATGCGTAAAGAGAATAGACAGACCGACGCGTCTGACAGACCGACCGACACACACACACCCTGCGCAGCTCCTCATCTTCCATCCTACTAAACTAAAATTTGTTACAAAATTAATGAGCATAGTTCTAGAAATAGAAATCGAGAGTACTCGCAAGGAATATTAGACGTAGGATTGGTTTTTTAAATTTATATTTAAAAGTTCTCCTCAACTTAAACAATATGCATTATACCTGTGTGTATGAGCATAATGTTTAGTCTCATTTCGAAATCGCATAAAAAAAAGAGAATTTCTGATTAATGCGAGTTTGTTATTTTAGATTTACATGTACTTTAAAAAGTTTAATTACGATTTTATGTCAGAATATAATTCTCACCGGGATGCTTCCTTATATAGTGATCCTGATATTTATGCTTAATTTTATAATCATTTTATTTTTTAAATTTCCGACTTAATATGTTAATCTAATTTTTTATTGTGCGTTTCTTATTTTTATTTTTTTTTCAGGGGAAAATTCAATTATTTTAAGCAAATATATCACATTAGAATCGTTTTTTATTAGTACCATATACTAGAATAGTAAATATTTAACTGCAGAATTCTTGTTATACATGTTACATACAATTAGCAATTTGTTTCAGTTTCAAACAATAAAGATACTTGGCATTAGGCAAATTTGAAAATTAGAAATATTACAAATCGTAAATCAATTAAAAACCTAATTTTATTGACTTGTTAACCTGTTGTCATCTTTTTAAGACATGCTGTGAAAACTAATATGTTGTTATCTCTTTTGCACTTTATGTTTGCTTCACGATTTGACAACGATTTAAATTTTTATTTATTTTACGAAAATGAAAGAATTAAAAAAAATATATAGCGTAAACCAAACCAGATTAAACATATTAACTAGTTAATTTTAGTATTTGTGAAATAAAATAATGTAAATCATTTATGCATAATTATAATTTTAATAGATTCTGTAAAATAATTTATACATTTTAAAACCACCCTATGATGTTATTACAAGCAACAATTTTGAATAAAATAATTATACTAACTGTAACACAAATCTATTTTATGATATTATTTTACATTATCGTTATGCTTTTAATTTGTAAAAAAAAGGTTTTTACAATAAAAAAAATATGTTAGTTTTTAAATATGACTTTTCATCAGTGAAAACTATCTATTTTGTTTACTAAATTTTTATAAATGAATTTTTGATATTCTTTGTTGAACGTGTTCATAAAAAGAACTTGTTGATCTACTATTTTGATATAAAAATATCATTTTCTTGAGAAATTGTTCAGTCTTAATTTGATGCATTTCAATCAAATATGTTGATGTGAATGTTTACATACTAAAAATACATAAAAAATACATTCCTTAGCATAAGGCTGCTTACTTTGCATAATGGTAATATTGTAATTAATAAGTTGCTCTTCTTAAATTTCTTACTTTACATAATTTAAAGGATTTCTCTGCAAAAGGAAAAGGATATATCTAGCTTATATATATATATAAATTTATATGCGAAAACCATTTTAATACTCCAATGCATTCTTCAAAATAAAGGTCATGAATTATCTGTGTAACTGCCTTCAGATATACTTTCTCTTTTACGAATACGATTAATAATTTCTCGCACAACATTTTATGTATAATTTATCTTTTTCGTTTCTCTCATCTTACAAAAAAGTTGTCTTTCATCTACTTGGGACAAAACATGTTTTAGTATAATTGTACAGAATCATACTTAGAATTAATGTTTGCAAATAATAAAAAGCCAAATAAATCTGGTTTCCAAATTGTAGCATTATTATGTTCCAATAAAATAAATTTACTAGCTGCTTGAAATAAAGGATTTATCTATATTTTCAGTTAAACTTTTATCTTTTTCAGATCTAGTAATATACTAAAATGTATAACAGTAATCTGGTAGATTTGGATAATTAAAGGTTAATATGATCAGCAGTCTTAAATCTAATATATAATATACTGATGTTAGATGGATTATTTATTAATAATATATTTATTTCGGTCATTCGTTATTATACTAATTTGCATTATTATAGTAATTTTGATGTTGAAATCAGGGTTAACTAGAAAACAGTGAAATAATAATCATTTTCATAAAATTTTTATATATTTTTAGTTCGTGGTTCTCTCTTTACAACAGTCAAATAGTATAATGTTTAAATTTCTAATTTAAGTTTATTCGAATGAATATAGACGAAATTGTACTTCAATTCTACATTATTGGTTATTCAAATCCGCAAGCGTTTTAAGTTTTTCTTGTTTTGCATTTTTATATAATATGGTTGTTTGGGATTCAAATTCTTTTAAATAAAATTGGACATTTGAATATGACTGACTGTTTATTAAATTTTGATATATAATGGGTTGATATATAAGTAAGTAGGTAAATGCACATTATGAGTATATTATTATGCATACTTATAATATTATAAATACAATTTATATATTAAATTATAGTAATTTATATTTGGAGCATTATATTGATAATTGAGGTATAACATTTAATGTATAATTGCTTTAATTAACCCTATTTATACCAGACTATTTTACGCATCCATATCCCTGAGAGGGGACATGCCCCCTATAATTTTCAAACTTCCTGGCGGAGTAGAGTTTTGAAACTTGGTACACAGGTTAATGAGGATGTTTTGTAACATTTCATTGAGAAATATATGTTACATTTATTGGAAAACAAATTTAATAAAAAGTTTTGAAAAAATTCTGAAACTTGTTTTTTTAGAAACATTTTTGTTTCTTAAAAAATAGCAATATACCACAAATATTGTAGTACATTATTTATACAATAATTTATTTTTATTAAGTATCACAAAAATAAAAGAATTTCATTAATATAAATATGTTTTACTTTTTTATATAAACTGTATATTTTACCATGATCGCCTGACCACCCCAAAGGGTGTACTTTAGTGATAATAGCGCTAAAAGTTATAGAACTATATTTTAGAAAAGTCACGAAAACTTATATTGCTCCATTTGTTAGTTGAAAAATTCACAGTCAAAATTCTAGAGAGGGGGGCACATTCCCACCCTTATGGATAGCGTTGAGAGAAATACTGTTTGTTTTACTTAATATTAAGTAAATGATTTATAGAAATATTTTTTGCTTTAGTTTTTTAACTTCTACTTTTAATTTTTAATTAACATAAGTAAATTCGGTATAGTTTAGTATGATCACAATATATTCGTTTACTTAAATATAAAAAACACATTGTTTAATTAACTTGCATTCGCTATGTCACTATGAATGAAATTACATGCATTTTAACGTCCTATAATATTATTTGGAGCTCAGAAATGGTTGCGAGCCTGACTTACTAAAGTCGAATATACCGTGTCTTAATTTAAGCTTTCAGTGTCTTCAGATTATCCATAATTACATTTACGCCAGAAACACATATCTGATTCCTTTTTACAAATTATTTTAAATAATCCTGTACTTTTATTGGAGATAAAATGTATAACCCAATTTAAAGCCATTTAAGCTCAGATTCTAAAGGTGAAACTGAGCATATTGTGATTTCTTCAAATTACTGTTCCATTTCAATTTAGAAACTATTTTTTGCAAAGATTGCTTTCTAATTACTACAACTTGGTCTGCTGCACATAAAAAGGGTCTTATTTACAAAGGCATTCTCAGCAAATAATAGTAAGTAATATTGTGCATTATTTAAGCTATCATTTTAAATGCATTTAGTGAAATAAATAAGTAAATGACTATATAATAAATTCCTATTCAGCTGTGCGACTGTGTTGCCGACATGCTAAGCTTATTATATCAATTCAGTCTGGCCATTGGCAAGTAGAGAAATTAATGTGCATTATACTACATCAAAATAGTGAAATCTGTTTATCTCGCGATTGCTTTGATTTTAGAGCTTTAAAAATCAAATCACACTAATTAAAACACATTTTTATATTTAAAATGGAACCGAAATTGAGAATCTAATGCTCACGATATGCCCATTAGTAATACCATTCGAATGATACTAAATTCAGCGGAAGGATAATTAATTTTCTTTTTCGTTTCTCCTGGAAAACGTTAGAATATTTAAAAATAGGTTTTACAATATTTACTAAATTACATCGTAAAAATAATCTTACCTCATTAGAATATTCTCTCGCAGTATTCAATGTAATATTAGTTTAAAGGTTTGTTTTTAATAATTCTTGTATCGATTGCTTTGGGCATTAATTTTCTTTTTATAGTGAAATAAGCCATATTTTGTGTATGTATATACATCGGTTTTAGGCTTTATTGGGAACATGCAAGACCATTTTCTATTATTTATGTCATTTCACTAGATTAATTTAAAAGTAGCTTTCAACATAAAAGCTTGGAAGAATTTTCGTTTTATTTCTGCAATTTCCAGTACGTATTCTGATTTTTAGAACTATATAGAGTAATAATTTAGCTCGACAAACATAACGTACAATTTATTCTTTTAACGAAATATTTTTCCAGTAATTTGTATTAAAATTGAGTAAGTAGATTAAAATAAGCACGGAAAATGCAAAAAAGTTTATATATAATTATATACTATGAATGTTTTAATGGAATTTTTTTCTGGTTCGTATGATTCGATATATTTATGATATGCTCTTTAACACACTCACATTAAACAGTAATTCCCTCCGGATTTATGTATTTACTTCTAAACCAATTTTAGTCAGACTCGAATTATACTCAGTATATTGAGGGGAAACACAATTTATGGCTGCTAAATTCATTTGCTTAGCTAGTGAGCGAAAAAACGATTTACTTTCAAACATCCCAATTTAGGGAGATCATTATTGGCCATATATCTTATTAATGCAATATATATATAGAATGAAGAAAGAGAGTGTAACCCACTATTTATTGTACTGGACACCTAACTACTAAGTCTGCGTGATAACTCTTTTCAAATATGTAAATGAATCAAAATAACTAAAAATCGATAACTGTAGAAATAGGTATATAGTGCAAACATTCAGTATATCTGACATTTTTATACTAAGTAAAATATTGATTATTAAAACAATAATGCACTTGGATTCTATTATTTTGCCGATTCAATGGTTTTCTAAATTACATAATGTTTTAAAATAAATATTTTTAGGACAACTTACGTAAACTATTTGCTGGATATAAATTTGTTAGCTTCAACCTATTTTAATCATTTAAATACTAAGATAACCTACATATAATATATTATATATGAATATAACATGACCGGTTCATAAACTTCGGGTAAAAAAAATGTGCCCTTTAATTTTCCAATCATACACTAACAAGGAGAAATTGCGACTAAAATTTAATAGAGATGAAAAAAGAGTTGTTAAAAAACAATTTAATTCACTTGATTTAGAATCATTTAATAGAAAACCTAGAACATAACCAATAAAATATATTTAAATTAAATAATACAGCTGATGCAAGGAACTTAAATTTAAATAGCTTTAGAGATACTATAAATGAACAGAACAAATATTTATTTCATCAGAATTTTATAAATCTAAGTCATTTAAAAATAATACTGCAGTTGAATATAAATTTAATTATGCTACTAATTATATAAATGATCATGTTGAAGAATTTTACAATCGTCTAAGAAGTTTAAATTAGACTTATAATAGATTTAAAATAATAATAAAACCAGTCATTCAATTTTACTCCCCCCTCATTGTAATGAACTTTGGTTTCGACATTCTTATTTTTTTAATTTAAAAATAATCCTACTTTTTTTTTTATATGGACGAAGAAATAATCCATTCCCTTGTTTTTCTACATGTTTTTTATCTGCTAAAAATGTTAATCCTTCTTTGACCAATTTCTTTGTTTCTCCAGCAAAGTTCTTTCCAAAATCTTTGATAGTACTAATTATTTCTTCTATACCTAATCCATATTTTGGTGTGGTCGTAAAATTAGTTATCCCACTTCCTGGTTTTGGTAATATCATTCTTTCTAAATCGTTATTATGTCTTTCTGTTTCTTTTGCATTATTTCAGCTGCTGCTTTTTCATTAGTTGCTTTAACTCTTGCTATTCCTTCAGTGGTTACACTCGCTATTGCTATTCCACCAAAACTAAGAGCACGAATATGTTATTCTAATTTTATAATTACTAATTGTGCATTTGAATTATTTACATAAAAACATATTTCGGTATCATTATTTTTTATTGTCATAGTTAATTGATAGGGAAGATTAATTGTTACTTTCTTGTGATCAAGATAACCAAAACGAGGATGAAGCGGCCAATCGATAGTATTACCATATATTTGATCTGCTGCTGTTGCTTCATCGATTACATTATTATTATAAAGATTTTTTCTATCTTCATATCCTTTTTTTGTTAATTTATTATTTAATCGATTAATTGAAGTATCATATTCTGCTTTAGTTGGAGCAGCTGCTGATTGAGCAAGATCTTCAACTACATTACCATCGCCAATAACTAGAATCCAACAACAAATTTTATTATAATATTTTGGATATAAAACACTTTTTAACATACTATCAAAAGTACCTGGTTCTGATATTTTTTCTATTCGATTACTTCCTTCTCTTAATGTCATTGTTTGAAATAATTTAGGAAAGAAATTATGCTCTAAAGTAATTGTATTTTCTGGAAGAGCATTGCCTGCTTGATTACTAATTAGAAATTTACATCTAATAAAGGCATTTGAAAGAAGATGAAATGAAGCAGTATTATTAATTTCAAATGTAATTATTCCTCCTCCTATATTTAGATTACAAGCAAAAGATGTAGATGGGGATACAACTAAAGGATCTTGTTGTGTTTTCTATTATTATAATATTCAATTGGTTCATAAAGTTGAAAAAGAGATTCGGCCATTTTCTTTTGCCATGATTGGTTTACGTTTTTTTTTAATAATACAATTAACATTTTTTAAACCACCACCCATAAGTTTTTCTTTATTTTTATTTGTAACTTCTTGTTCTTTTTCTAACTTATCTTCTATTTGTTTATTTTGTATTTCTTTAATAAGTTGAAGTTGTTTTAATTCTTTAAATTTCTTAACAGCATCTGAAATACTATTTGCTGCCGAAGCTACTGAACCAACTCCTTTAGCAACTGAAGAAATTACACTTCAATTTTTAGAAACAAAATCGGATATACTTTTAACTACATCAGTTAAACCTTCTCTTTTCTTTTCTTGAAATTTCTTTTTTTCGTGTGATAAAACTAATGGCATTTTAATTTTATTCCCTTTTTAATTTAAAAATTAGTATTAGAAAATAATTCCAATAATTCGCCAATTTATTAATTTGTTAAATTTCACAGTAGTAGGAAAATTTCTCTTAACCCCTCTAGAAGTATATTTTTAAAATCATCAACTAAAAAGTGTAAAAATAAAAATTGTTTAGGAATGAATAAATTAAATAATTTTGTTTAAATTTTATAATTTTTATCAATTAAAATAAAAAACTATAAAATCTTCAATTTAAAAAATTTAAATTTTATAAAAATTGGGGATGAGAGTTATTTTCCTACTACTAACAAGCAACAAGTAATACGCTAAAACTGAAAACTAAAAATTTATATGTTACACGCGTCTTACAAAAAATTATTCAGTGCAGTGTTATTCTTGTAGAATTCTAATTACACATTATTTTAGGCAGATTACTTTGATAGTGGTACCTAGTTATCAGTACCTGATTTGGCTGAAAATACACATTAATTATATTTCATATTTAAAATACATAGTAAAAAATATGTAAATGCAATGGCTAACAGAGTAAAAAACGAAACGGATAACATGTTACTGCCATTTTTCGATAATTTTTCTGATTTTATTCATATCCCCTGTTTATAAAATATGTGTTATTTAAAGATTCATCAAAGAAAGAATAATTGCCTCACATGTATAGGTCATAAAAGAACTTATAATATATTGGGGTGGTGATCGAATACTATGTTTATACGAACTTAAGTGTGAAAAAATATCTATGTATAAGCGTTGTAGCTATGGTATGCAACGGAGCTTTTATTCTTCTTGATTTCCTTTATATATTTTATTGGAAGCAAATTCTGTATTATTTGTAGGGTAACTAACTATTAATTGTTCATAATTTAATGTTTTATTTATTTTTCCGCTAAAAAGGACACAAATGTCTACGTTATATAATTGAGTTTATTTTCCCCATGAATATATTATAATTTCCAATCTGCCAATTGTTTTTTTATATTGTTCTACATACTACTTACTATTGCACTACATTTACTAAATTAATTAAGTTTTAATTAATCCACTGTAGTATACAAAATCTGCTAATTTCTTATACGCTTTTGTGGTTTTCGATTATGACATAATTAATTCTACCAGTTGGATTTTCTTACTGCGGTATCCTAAAATGATATTATCAGTCAGCAAGTGACTTGTAATGTCTATGTAGATGTAGATATCTTGTATGTAGTTGATAACAAATCATCGCCATTACGGTTCTTTTCTCCAGGTGTTCTTGTTCATCGCGGTGTGGCTGACAAACATGGAGCATTTGCGGACTCAGGGCCAGTACGACAACTCTGTGACTCTGAAGCTCTTTCTCCTCAACTTCGTCAACTTCTACGCTCCAGTCTCTTACATTGCCTTCATCCAGGGAAAGACCAACATTCTTCCCGGCTCGGACGTCCGCAGTTTGATAAAAAACAACGAGGTGACACAGCGATATACTCAAAGATATCGGATTTAAACAATATTAGCTATTCAAGTAAATTAGAATCCTGATATTTTATTGCTCGGAAGTGGTGACATAGCTCAAGTTGTCTGACCTGCAGATTTGAAAAATACAGTTAGAACACATTTATTGAAACCTTCCTAATTATTATGAAATATTGATAATTATTCATGAATATAAAATATGTAATTTGTATATATGTAATATGTAAGTATTATATATTTATAAAACAATAAGTAGTTTTAGCGAGTAGTAGCTATAGTCATCCATTTTTAGTACCCTGCAATAGAACACATTATTTCATGTTAATTTATGTATATCTATTTGCAATAGTTAACACTATAGCTTGACGAGGCTAGTCGCATGCATAGATTGATTCGTTCCAATAGTATAAATTCAACTTATTATAACTTTTGTCGAAGTAGGTACTTAACGCACATAGATATTTAGTTGATACACTAGTTATTACCAGATTCTGATAGCGTTGCGCCATGTATGCACTTAAAAATAAAGTTTAAATACAAAACCATGCACTAAAAAACAGCAATGTTTTTACACACGTATAATAGTATCATAACATGATTTCAATATACATAGTTTAATATAGTTTCCAGTGCTTTTCATTAATTACCTGACAACATAGAAATCAATCTGCAACATAGATTAAAGTGTATATATTTAAAAGTGTACAATACATACTAACTTTGATACTTATATCACTATATTATATTTGTTATAGACAATGCAATAACATCGTCAAATCATGAAAAAGAGCGTCAGCGATTAGCTTTAGAAATGCTACAATCTATAGTCATTAATGCTAAGGAGAATAGATATATTTTTGATTGCTAATAAATCAGGTCAGAATGCCCTAAAATGCTAATTTTTGGTATCAACGTTATCGCTAAGCGCTAAGAAACAATAATATATGCTCATAATTTGAACTTAAAGAGTATCTAATAGATTCTATGTACCTTTTATACGCCAATTTCGATGAAAATATCTTGCTCATTATTATTATCAAAACAAAAACATCAGCGTCGCAAACATAAAAGTCAAGAAATAAGCTTCACGAAAAAAGGATAATACGTAGTTCAGCCCATGAAGAAATTGATATGAAAATGGCGTCAAGAATTGGTTGTTACAATGCTTGTTGTTAAAAATGCAAATAAACATTACCATGAAACATAATAGGTATATTATATAAACAATATTATGAATATTAAATTCATAAAATGTAATGAAAACATTCTTGGCAATGGTATATAAATACTTTTTTTTACTATTTTACATTAATTACTTTATTAAAGACAATTCTAATTATGTATTCATGGTAGTTTCATTGCTTCTTTAAAAATGGACCATTGCCAAGAATTATTTAAAATTCTTATAAATTATAATAGTTTACAAACCTATATGTTACAACATATTAATCTTTATATCCATTTTAAAAACAATCATTGAATTATTTTACATCGGTTTTATATCAATTTTTTTATATCTTCGACATTTTTTACTTTGAAAAGCTTGCTTCTTGCCTTTCATTTTTGCAAGGCTGCCGTGTTTTCTTTTTTTTATCATTGACATCAATTACATTTTCTGCAAAATATCACTATATTCAAAAATGTTCATGCATACAACGTAAATAATTATTTTGTAATTGTTTTTAAAATTGTGAAATATGTAATTCGCAATGTAAACATTTTTATAAAAATAAAAATTTTAAAATCACTTAATTAAATAATGTTACATTGTACAATTACATTATAATGTTACAGCATATTAATATTATGTTACAATGTAATGACAATTAATTACATTAGCAATAACTCGTTAAGTTTAATTTTTTTTCATATTTATTCATAATTTTATATAACACTTATAAAGTATTATTTACATTGTATGCATGAAATCATTTGATTATAGTCAAATTTTACAAAAAAAAGTAATTTATATAAAACAAAAACGATAGCTTCGCAAACATGAAAGCCAATAAATAAATTTCTCAAATACAAAACGCTGAAACAATGTTGATGATGCTTAGTTCAGTCATTGAAAAAAAAAATTACATACAAAGAATAAGAATTAATTGTTACATTGTTGTAATTAAAATTAAATTAATATTTTATATATAAACTTGAAAATACTTAAATACATTATGTATGAGAAAACAACATCTCAGAAAGAATTCTTCGCAATGATATTTTAATTAATTAATATTTCATTTTACCCTTCTAATAATATACCTATTCACAAGAGTCGTAAAATCTACAATTTCCAAACTTTTTTCTGAATTGCTGTTCTCTTATATTGAAGTATTTTCCAGTAGATATACATATATATTGATATGTAGTGATATATAGTATTGATATATAGTTGATATGTATATTATGTTACATATTGATCTGTATGTGCATTTTTCAGCAAGCATTGTAACAATCGGTATTTTGGCGATTAGCGATCACTTCATTTCAATCTCATAATTTTTTAAATATATTACATTTAATGTATATTTTTTAAATATATTACATTTAATGTATATTTTTTAAATTAAACCATTATTTAGTGTTATTTTACTGGCATAATTAATCTCTGATGTTTTCAATACTTCGTAATAAAAAGGATTTCGCTTTGCATCGACCGTTTTGATAAATAATACCACAATACAGACCGCAGTTGTCTTTTGTGTCTAATAACTAATCGTGATTTGATAAAATTGAGTGATATTCACAGTCTAACTACAAAGTGATAAAAAAACGAACCCCTTTTATAAAAAAAATGCAGTTGAAATATGTCAGATTTTATTAATTCAATTAATTATACAACTACATAGGTAAATCTATACATACAGTCACAAGCATATACTATACTATCGATTTCAATGCATACAGTCACAAGCATATTATATACTATCGATTTCAATGCATACAATCACAACATAATATACTATCGATTTCAATGCATACAATCACAAGCATATATACTATCGATTTCAATGCATACAATCACAAGCATATATACTATCGATTTCAATGCATACAATCACAAGCATATATACTATCGATTTCAATGCATACAATCACAAGCATATA
>JAYRBW010114768.1:0-17689 GCA_036023295.1 Invenusta paracnida
ACAGGACTTTCTTATCTAATAATGTGAATTTCGGAAAATATCTAAAATCGGGCGGAACTTTCTTACCACCCTGTATTTAGTTTTAAAAGTTTCTTATTTACTGATTAAAGAATGTAATTCTTTCTTTCGCGGTTAGAAAATGCTGGAAGTTGCCAAGAACATTTTCAGTCGAATGGACGACTTGAATGAACTACTGCGTGAAATAATGCAGGAGGCTAGAAACTTGACACAGTCCGAACGGTGGGTGTTACTTCATTACGACTCTTCTGCCATGCTCAAACGCCATCAATCATTTTATCTTGCAAAGTACATGCTAGTCCTAGAATTGATGAGTATCTACGAATATATGTATTTGTCGATTTCAGATGCTCAGTATTCCTCATGGACAAGGACACGATGGAGCTTGTTGCTAAGGTCTTTGATTGCCTGCCAACCACCAGTGCTAATGACAAGGATGATGTAAGTTGCATTTGGGCCGCAGGGATTCTCTATCAAGAGGCTTCATGATGGGGTTTTAATCGAAATCGCAATCTTCTTTAGTATGATCAGATATATATGTTATATTCAAAGTACGCAGCTCAAACAATCGTGTATTTGAATCGAAGTTAATATTACTTAGAAACAAGTGCATTTTGGCACTCTCAGTGAAGGCCAATATATAGCAGTAGGTGGCACTAAATTTTCATAATTAATGGCCAGTCTATTGTCTATTAGATCCGCAGTTTCGTAACAAATTGTCAAACATGCAAATAACAGGTTTTTGGAATCATGATTTGCCATTCAGTATGGATTAGTGAAAGTTCTTCTTTCCCTGCGTGTTATGCAACTAAATTAGCTCTGCAACGCGCGCTAATTTTGTAGCTTCGATAAACAAGAGATTAATATAATGAAATCATTGTTCCTCTTTTCATTGAACTTTGTATATAATTAGTGAACAAACTCGATGCATATATATATATGTTTATACCATGAAATATGATACTATGATTCTTTTAATATATTCATTTATTATAGTTTATGATGACACGAGCCAATGGTATGTCCTTAGAAATTGAATATTTCTCGTGTTGTTGAGCTCGTTGTAAGCTATGGCCTAATACTGAGCCTTTGAGTACCTATTTGCAAGAATGAGGAAGATTATAAAACGCCCATAAAAAAGTTGAGTTGATCTTTCTTCTGGTGGCTTAAACTTTATTTCTTAATTATTGATTTTTGAGTAAATGTTCTATTTCCTATACAAGAGTAGTTTAGTCCTGGTAATATTCAACTTTCTTGCCTTATTACGGTGTTTTAGAGATGAATGTTGTGTATAGGGATTGAATACTTTAGAGGGGATGTTTCTACTCAATAAAAGTAAATGTAAACAATTTGAAGTATCGTTTAAATATATGGATATTATTCTTTTGCGAAACTCATACCTTAAAGCTACCTTAAAGTGTACATTTTGAGAGAAAATATATTATACATAAAAGTAATTCAGTACAATTGTTTAAATGTAATGTTACTCTTTGATTTTGAGTATCGCTCTTGTATAATATTATCACGACTGTTTTGTTTTCATTTTAGGTAAAGCTAAATTCTAGAGTAAGTGTTTACGTTTAAGTGAATAATATTTTGTTGTTTATTATATTATTTACTTACTGTTAACTTTTTAAAGTGCAGATAAACGGTTGGCTATAATACGAATTGTTGACATGTGCCAATATAATCATATTTAGTAGAGATTAAATCAGTTTCATTGGAATATACATATATTTATATCGCTAAATCAACAATAACGGCATAAAGTTTGACAATTCTATTCATGAATATTGAAGAATGTTTTTGATTAACTCGATATTCAATTTAAGAAAAATCATTACAAAAATATTTGGTTTTTATTCTTCTGCATTTTATGTTTTTTTCTCTTAAATATGCTTTTAGTAATAAGTGATCGTTATATTAAAACGCTTAAATATGGCTAAAATCTCTCTTTTTTACACTCATGGTATTAATTAATTATCCAGTTATAAATACGTACAAGTGTATAGTATTCATTAGTTTGATTCAAGTTAAGAAGAATAAAATGCAGGCTGGAGACACTCCGGCTTTAAGAGTACCAGAAAGCTCTTGACAAGAACCCAATCTCAGATCTAAGGCATAATCCTGATCATAGAAAGCCAAGATAGGAAGATCCACGGCTATAGGCGCCATCTTGTAACTCTGTGGCCCATTCTTCTTCCCTTTTCAACACAGGCGGTACGTGACAAGACTATCTTAGATGATGGCACTGAAATTGAGGTTCTTATGTATATCATTTTTTCTGTTATTGTCGACCTATCCCGGCCTTCAAGCCCTTTTCCTCAGCTCCTCTTGTTATTATTATTATTGTTATTGTTATTATTATTTTAATTCTTCTTGTGCTGTGTTTTCAAGTTTTTTATTTTATTTCTGTGGCTTTTTTGTTTTGCGTGTGTGTTGGTGTACACTGACAACCATTTTTATCGCACAACACACGTTTACTGGAGTGCACTGGTATGATTCGATGGCTATTTCGGTGTTCACAGTCAGAATCTTGACGGATTTTATAAAAAAAGGAACATGTAACAGAAATAACGTGAAAAAGAAATGGATTGTTTTTTATTTTTCCAATCAATCAATATGCCGACAGCAACTTGCCGTATAAAATTACCCTCTGCATAAGTAGAGTGTTAGAGAGAGAGAGAGCATTTCGTTTTTCGTCGTATTTAATCATGTTGTTTGTAATATGTAGATGATCACTTCAAATTGAACACATTTACAATCTCTCAAAGTAGCGTAAATATTTGTGCTTTCCATATTTGCACAGGCAGTATTAATTTATGGAAGCTCATATTTCTACTTAATTCTTTGCATTGGTTCCCCGAGCGGGCATTTCCCTTATCACGCAATCTGTAAACAACAGCTTCCTGCTCATCACTTCTTAGCAAAACAGGTGGCATATACATATGTAGGTAGATGCCTGTACATATATGCCGATAATATTTACCTAAATGCAATAAATCGATATGGTTTTGTTGTTTTTTTGCTTTTTTTAAAAACTTTAATCGATGCAAATTTTGAGACATAAATTTTACGTATTCTGACATTGCTTGAGTCTTTTTTGGTTTACTATCAATTCTTCACTTATTTAACTTAATAATAAGTATAGCGGAAAATAGCCACGCATCTCAGCTGCTGTAGTGTCATAATTTATTGTTGAAAGCGAATTCTTTCGTGTGTTAGTGTTGATAAATGATGTCTCATAATTTTGTCCCTTAGAAAGCTAGTATATATCGGCTTATCACACCCTGCATTCTTGTATCCCACATCCCAAGCTCTTTCTAACCTCATGTTTCTCCTGGATGTGTCTCTCTGTATATCCAGTTCTAAATGTTCCCATAGACTTTTACCTCTCGATGTTTTATATATGATGTATGTCTATGATATTATATAAAGTTTATTTTTGCAGTGTTTCATTGTTATATACTTTATCCGTGTGATTGTATAATTAGTTTATTATATACTTACTTACTATCTGCTGTGTTGTTATTTTGAAATTCAACTAACTTGCAATTAGTGGAACTGATCTACTAACTAAGTATAATGAAAATCTGGTCTTTTTAGAATTGATTATATATATTATTTTGCAAATTTCAAGCATTGCATGTAGAATAATAATTGTTAACAATTTAACAGCATTATAAAGCTTTTGAGATGCATTATTCGAGATGATGGAAATACATTAGGCTGTTATATAAGTTTAATATAATCTTAGCCTGCATGTAAATCTATAATAATGCTCTATATAATCTTATATTCAGTGAGTAATATAGTTTAAAATTAAAATAACTACTCTATTATAGGTATTGTTCGGTTTGACTTTATCCGTTTTACATGCGGCTACAATGCTTTTCGTGACTACAAGAAGACATCTCTATAACCGCTAATATTAATAGTCTATAAAGGCTGACGGGGCACATGATTTTATCCGGTTTATGTGGTGGACGCTCCAATTTAATCATGTTTTATTCCAGCATCCTGCCGAAATTAGAATTCCATCGACTCAGGGGATTTGCGGCCACGTAGCAACCACAGGTAACTACCTAGTTACGCGTCGTCTTGAGGTTAGATATAATATTTATATGTGTATATTGTGTCTTGTCGATATAATTCATGCGTAGTTTAACGAATTGTGAATTGAATTGAATTTTCCTTTTGCACACTAACGTAACTGTACAATTATGGCGTTGTATATTTCTTGTTTGCAACAATAATGTGCAGTGTAATTGATAATTTGTAGGTAAATAGCAATTTAGGTAGCTGCTTTGACTTATTTTAATAGTTAATATTAGTTTGTTTAATACGTAAAAAGACAAACATTTCTTGATCAAAGGTTAAATGCGTAATTTCGTGGCTATCGTGACTAATTAATTACATTTTTCGACAATTTATGTTATTGGAAAATTATAGTTTTTATGTGTATTGCCGAGTTTTTGTTCCTATTATTTGAAGTATGTCTGTGTTTTACCGTAAAATATGGTTGAATAAATGGAATAGTATACACAGATATGTAAGAATGATACATGGAAGATTGGAATGATCTGAGCTGATGTTAGAAATTAATGTTATTCCGGATAGAGGCAGCCATCGATCCGAGCTCCTTCGCTCATGGGGATCTATTTGTTGGACTAATTTTCCGACTCAACTGGCTGGAAGTCCAGAGCTCGCGCCTGACTTGGCCCGCTTGATTGGAACTAACTTGAGAGTGAGATTTCTGTCTGTTGTACTCTTTGAGGTGATTGGGAAAGAGTCTCTAGGTGGGAAAGACGAAGAAGGAGATGTGGAATGATTGCGACGTAGATGACAGTAGGGGTGATGCTCAAGCGGAACGCGTTGGAGTTTCCGTTGTCTCTTTCTGCCCGGCTGAGCAGCTGAAACTTTACGCGCCATTCTAGGTTCCTAGGTATGTTATGGTCAATTGTGTTGTTCATTTAAAATCATTCTCTGTGTGTGTGTGAGCTTTAAAAGGAATTTCTGCATGTAATTGGAGAATCGGGGGCTTGTTCATTTTAGTTCTTGTTTCATCCAATTGTTTTAAAACTTCATTCTTGATCAGAGTATTATAGATGCGTCCGTATAGTAAATCATGTCGCGATAAAAAAAATAGGATTTTTGTGTATAGGGCCTGAATCCAATTCATGAGGAATTAGTGTAAACCTTTCGACCCCCACCCCTCCCTTCTCATCCGCGTTTCTAGGTGAGATGTTGAACATCAAGGACGCCTACTCCCATCCACTCTTCTACAGAGGTGTCGACGTGGAGACTGGCTTTCGAACGAGGTAAGTAAGAGCGCCATCTTCAGTCTTGTCCACAATTGAGTGTCAAATTAGACCTTGTGTGCATTCAAATGATTGCCATAATGTAGAGAGCCATTGATATTCTTGGATTATTATACCAACTCGCAACCTTCTCTCTCTTTTATATCAATAAATAAAGGTTATGGAGGGTATCTTTTTATTATTATGGGCTGGCTTGTCAAACTGGTTTATTTATTGGAGGCATTTCTCGTTGAGTCGCAGTGAATTTCCGCGCGATGCTGTGCCGTATATGCCTGCCTCTGCCCCCCTTTCCACTTCCACCTCAACAACCGGTTGAGAAGTGTAGAAGGGCTGTTCTCGGCCCGTAGCGTGATAACTGTCTTCTCCGGATGCGACGATTCTTTTGGGGGATTTTCTGGGTTCACGTGAGAGTTATGAAGGGGAGATGGAAGGGAAGGGAAGGCAGGTTGAGACCTCTGTCTTACCCCAACTTTCTTACTCTTCATCATAATTGAAGGGGATTCGAGTCGATTTTATCGCAGTGTATCTTGATTAACTTAATTATGTTGGGTTTTTTTTAGAGGATGAGTGCACTAGCCGCTAGCAACTGACCAAATGAGCCTTTATTTAATAAATCGTATTATTATTATTATAGTATTTTGGTTTATCTAATGTCGCCACTTTATCAGCCAGACTATAGCCGAGGGTGCAGTGACCCTTCCTTTAAAAGCACGGTATTCTCTCGGCATGTCTAAGTTATATATTTGCTTTCATTTTTCAGGAACATTCTTTGCTTTCCAATTCAAGATGAAAAAGGGGAGACTGTGGGTGTGGCTCAACTCTGCAACAAGATTAACGGCGCGTACTTCACGAAATTCGACGAGGATATCGCTCGCGCCTTTTCCGTCTACTGCTGTATCAGTATTGTCCATGTAAGTTCACTCTCTATATATAGTTGGACACCCGCGTCACGTTCTACGCGGCTTTTATTAGATTGCCAGCTTTAATTAATTTAATTAAATTCCTTGCTCAGTACGATCCTCCCGTAGATATTTGTTTGACACGTTTTACACACAAACTTTGAGCACAAAAGTTTAATATGTCATAAATTTAGATATTTTAACTTCACAAAATTAGTGGACAGTAGTATGTAAGTAGTAGTGAATGAGGAGCACGGGAACAGCACCCCCCCCCTCACCTCCGCCTTTGATCCTCGCAACCAATCAGAATCGAGGAGAATCGTAAACAAATCGTATACAAAACGTGTGTGACGCCAAATTCAAATTTAAAAGTGCGCGAGATATAAAAAAATCGATTCGTCTCCTAGTAACGTAAAAATTGAGCGCGTCATTCTAATTACGAGGGAATTTCGAATTTTGTATGCATCATGACAATATTAAATACGTGGGAAGATTTTAATTAAACGCGGAATTATGTATCAGAATTAAATCGTATTTAAGGGGAAAACTTACTGGAACACCCATATTTAATACTTTTCAATTAATCGGAAGCAAACTATAATCACGCCACAATTATACATAGGTTACATTAATATATTGTCTTAAATTTCAGTAGTATAGCTATATAACTGTATTTCGAGAAAATTAATAAATTTCTAAATTATATAACTAAACTCCTAAATGATCCCCTAAAAGTATGCTAAAAATTCGCTAAACTCTTATATGATTCTCTATATGAATGTACCATAAGTAAAAATAACAAGTTTATCCATAGAAACATATATTCTGTTATAACAAGCAGGTTACCTCAGTACAAGAGTTAACGTTTACATATCGGCAGAAGCATTAGTAAATGTATCTTCAAATAACTGGGAATCATACTTATGTAAGAGTAGTATTATGTTCCCGTGCTTCTCCTCCCCTACTACTTATGTATATGAGAGAGAGAGAAACGGAGATCTGCAAAATATGATTTTTTGCCATCAAAGTAGCGTAAATACGATGACCACAGTCGCAATTCTCCAACATTTTTGTATATATTTTTTTATTTATTAGAATACTTCTAATTTTATTTATCTCAAAGAGATTATTTCAGTATTTATTTGCAATATACTTTATTTGAAATAAACTAATTCATGAAATTGTGGCTAAAATCTCGGTGTTTTTTACTTAACAAACATCTCTTGTGGATATATTTGAGGAATTATTTCTGCTTTATACACATGTTTTATATCCACAGTCTTAGGAGTAAGATATCTACGTGACAATGCGAGGAATTGACGACACACGTATGTCATAATTGAGGCTTTGTAAGTGATTTTCATAACACAACAGGCTTCCATTTACGTAAACATCGTGATTCATGAAGGTTTTTGAAGGTGACTATACTCTTTTTCCTCCTTCGGCTGAAATGCCATGCCTCCGGGAGCCAAGTTGTCCGCGAGGATATAATACTTATTTGATTCTATTATTAAAGTGATCGTATTCTAGAGTGCGTATTAATTCTTTCCATGACGATCAATAATATGCATATATAACAAGAATTTCTATTAAGCGAGTATAGCTTAGTTACTAAATTATGCTTTAATTTCTTTCAAGATCAAGAAGGAAATTTGGACTTTTACCCGTTTAACTATTTTGGAATTTTGGCACTTCTTTAACTGAGTTGTCGATATTATTGCTTCTTTCTACTTCAGTCGCTAATGTTTAAGAAAGTGGAAGATGCCCAACACCGAAGCCGACTGTCCAACGAGTTAATGGTCTATCATATGCAGGTGAGTGCGCTACTACTTAACACGATATTTTACGTTAGAAATAGGTTTTAAACTCCTTCGAATGCCACAGATTTAGTATGAAATTAGTAAGTCTCAGTGAGTTGTTTAAATGGAAGAGCTCGTCCTTAGTTACAAGGAATATATTGGCAATGGTAGGAGGAGTCTTTTGATAACTTCTGCTTATATTTGATGGAGCCCATTTATTATGCAATCGTATAATAATAATAATAATAACCAAATGAGGTAGGATGATGGAAAATCTAATAACATAGGCGGACTGGAACAAAACTAGCTCAGTTAACAATAAAAAGTAATCAGAATTCCAGAGTGAAGGTTGCATTTCTGCTCTGCATTTTACATCTACAGCATCAACCTTCAACCTCCCCCGTAAGGCCAAGAGAGCAGCGTACTGTCTGTACTCGTAGTTGTGGCGCAGTTTTCATTATTCTAACTTTATGCTAATGCTGTCCCACCTCCTGCCTTCCTCGATCTACTGCTTAGCGCGTAGAAAAAGGCGGTCTGTGTCGTGGAACTTAGTTACTTTAGTTTTGCCCACTGTAATTGGCCTTATTTAAAGGTCGTATTTATTTCTATATGGAATACAAAGTAATAGAAACACATTTTCTTAACTGCAATTGAAGCGTATTTTCGTGTTTCTTCCGTTCTTATAACAACAAACTAGAGATTTCCACTCTAGTTAAATACAAACTTTCTATAAACTAGTATATTAATCTAACCAGAGCAAATTCAACACGTATCTCCTTTACACGAGCTAAAAACATGTCTTTTTTTTCCATGCGCCTATAATTACAAAGATAATGAACAATGTTTATCACTTGCATACTAGTTAAACAAGTTTCCCAACCTATATATTAGTTTCTTTTGAGTAAACGCTAACTAACGACTTCTCTCTCTATCTCTCTCCTTCCAATCCATTTCAGAGTGATCTATCAAAGGTGAGTTGCTTGATTAACTTTGAGTTGTCGTCGCTGTTCTGTTGCTCCTTTGCTTCCTCCTGGATGAAGTGCAGCCCTGTCTTCGTATGTGTCGCTTCAGCTATAAACCTGGCGTGTAGTTCGTATTCTTGGTATTACCTCTCCTGGGATTAAGTGTTGAAAGGTGTTCAATTATTTATGAACACGGCGACTGTTTGGTTTGTCATTTATTGATGACAGGTTGACCTGGTTTTTTTTGTTTTGTTTTTCCGTTCGTTTTTTAGTGGTAATAATATTTGTTTTGTGGGATTGGCGAAGCAAATAGACCTGTACAATAGTTTAGTAAGATTGTTAGAACAATATTTTATGCATTTAAATTTGTTTATAATATCAAAAGTGTAATCATGTTTTTCGATTCTTTATTTTTATAATTTATGACTTTGTAAGTTGCAATATATCATATTTGTGACTTGCTATTGACCTAATTTAGCCTACCTTTCTATAGTCAATAAGCCAAGATAGATATGAAATTACACACTACTTATTGTCAGTAGTGTATTTTGCCTTTTTGATTAGGCGCACTGTCCAGGCAGTGACCTTAGACATGAATGGGTGCATTGCATTGCAGGGACGATGGTATTACTGTTTTCATATAGGTCTCCGAGGAAACCATCGAATGGCTGACGAGTGCCCAGATCCCCTCCATCACCAGCTATCTCGACAACTACGACCACTTTGCCTCCATTCCCAGACAGATCCAGGAGAAGTCGTCATTACTAGTGAGTTTATATCGCATTATTATTGATGCTCTCTTTTTGGTATCTTTTTCTGTGAATAACTTTATGCCGTACAGTGTTTCACATTTATTATTTATTGATTAATACTTTTCCTAAATGTATAACTCTCATAAAATGTGACAATAAGAAAGTGTGCAGCAAGCATTGGAATGGGAAGAAAGCCAGTCTAATGATGCCGATTACTTATTGATATATTTCTAATTCCCTCTCTTAAACATTAGTCGTTGAGATTTTGTCAAGATACTTTGCTTTCCTATATGAGGCACAGACTTTAGCATGCCCGCAGCTGAGCTCTGCAAACTGTTTTCACCTCTGAGAGAGCTTACTTGGGGAGCTATAGGTATAAGTTCCCCCTCCAACTCAGTATTAATGAGGTCTAAAGTTATCCTTGATCCAGGATGGAAGGTGCGTCTGCTCCCCTGCCTCACTGGCGAAACTCTCATTATATGGCCTAATTTAATTTCTTTTTCAGCCGCCTACCTCAGCCCCCCCCCCCCCCGCCATACATAGACAAACTTAGTTCTATCTTAGACACTCCATAACCGGCTGGAGCCTGCAACATCAACGTGTACAGAATGTTGATTACAGACATGGCTTTGAGATCTCGCCTTAGCTTACTCTTTAATTTATAATCGAGTGTATGTATTATGTATGTATACTTACATAGTTCCCCACCTACTGAGCTTCGTAGCCTCTGGAGTTGAGTAGATTAGGATATTTAGAATGCAAATTAAGGACTCTTCACACTCCTGTTAGGGACGCACGTTTAGGGGGGGGGGGACTTATCCAGTTTACGAAGGAATGGGAGGTCTGTATTTTCTCCCATCTCTACACTTTCATCTCTTTCTTGCACGTTATTGCTTCTGCATTCTCAGCTTTAATTCTGACCGTTTTCTCCCAATTCACTCCCACGTTTTAATCCTCAAAAACTCGTTGAATGATTATCACAGTCGTTGTTGATATCATTGCACTATTTCTAATTATTAGAGTAATATTTTGTTCGAAAATACTGTTTTTCTTAACGTATCTTGATATGTGTTATAACTTGTTTATGTTTGGAATTAGGAAGAAGATAGTTGGTTCAATGTCGCTTCATCATCTAATAGTATATAAGTTGCACTTTGGGGTTCATTTTACTTTACTTTAATTTACTTTAATTTAAAAAATAATCTTTCTGTATAACTATTTATTAATTGTTTGGTTCCTATAAAGAGAGCATCTTTGAAATGGTCTACCTGTATGTCATTTTACTCTGTCCATATATTTATGTTGTTCTTAAAAATAAAACCCGGCTTTTTCTCATGAAAATAGTTTAAAAGAATAACTGTCTACACAACTAACATCCCGTCTCCTTTGGGTTATATTCACTGTCATCAAATAACATTAAAACCGGTTTCTGGAAACATTTGATGTACCTAATCCCAGCCCAAGTAAAAAAGTGTTCTGAAGTTTGGGCTGAGTTTATACTTGAGGCACAATCCAGTTTACTATTTTGCTGTGTTTTTTGTCAATATTTCTGAAAACATGCCATCTGGTGGCGGTACTTGTGAATACGGCCCTAATTGGGACACTTTCTAGTGTCGAAGTTGACGGAAACTTGCGACAACTTCAGTCTACTTCAAATGAACGAAGAAAAGATATATATATATTACGTACAACATTCTTAGTTCTTGTTATTCTTTCCGAGTATTTTGGAGGAAATTTTGCGGATATTATTGGGATAATTGCAAGGCTATGTTGTTTTCTTAGTTTTAGTCATAATAATTGCTTATTCTAATTTGGTGTTCAGTTATTGTCAGTTAATTATTTATATTAATAACAATTGTATTTAACCATAAATATTAATCACCCCAACGCATCAGTATATGCATACAAAAGCTTCATATATTTTATTGTTTTGAAACACATCAATCGTTTGCGATATTTACATATCAGTGTATATTGATTATATTAATATGTTTGTAAGCTATACAAAGTTGTAAGACACAACAAAGAAGGAATGGGGGAATCTATTTGGTATTCCTTGCAGTCGACATGTTGATATAAATATTATATTACTCGACAGTTGTATACACCTTTAGTTATATTCACATTAAAGTAATATAATAGTATTCGTTCCACTTGAAGCAGAGCTTGTTATTGGGGAGCTTTCCTGACAATCTCAATAGATGGCTGCAATTGCAATGTTTTTTCTCATCTTTTTATCAAGTAAGTCTGTTTACATAAAGATTGTGTTTCTTTCTCATTTTTATGGTAATTCGTTCACCATTTAACATATTTACTTCTGGTCTGATAAGGAATTGGAATATCTTTCGAATATTAGTTTCATTTGTTCTGATTTAATGACATCATTTGAGAATATATTCCCGGTATTGTTTTCTTTGCGAAACAGGACAGCCGAGAACTTCCGTGGAACTTTGATTATTTTGCATCTCCTTGTTCCATAGATTTTGTATGCCTATATTTAATCTGTGATTTGATAAATTCGATTGTATGTCATGTTTTTGGTTTCCTGGTATATTTCATTTTTATTGTGTGTATACACCGAGGAAATTTTGTATTTATAATTTTGCTCCTAACATCCAACCCAACTAAAGTGCAATTAGGTGCAGTTAGTGTGCAGCCCAATTGAGTGTGCAATTAAGAGTGCAGCCCAACTAAATGTGCAATTAGGTGCAGTTAAGAGTGAAGCCCAATTGAGTGTGCAATTAAGAGTGCAGCTCAAGTTAGAGTGCAGTTAAATGTGCTGTTAAGAGTGCAGCCCAACTAAATGTGCAGTCCAATTAAGAGTGCAGTCCAATTAAGTGTGCAGCCCAACTAAATGTGCAGTCCAATTAAGTGTGCAGTCCAATTAAGTGTGCAGTCCAATTAAGTGTGCAGTCCAATTAAGTGTGCAGTCCAATTAAATGTGCAGTTAAGTATGCAGCCCAATTAAGTGTGCTGTGCAGCTCAATTAAGTGTGCAGTCCAATTAAGTGTGCAGTCCAATTAAGTGTGCAGCCCAATTAAGTGTGCAGCCCAAATAATTGTCTAATTAAGAGTGCAGTCCAATTAAGTGTGCAATCCAATTAAGTGTGCAGTTAAATGTGCAGTCCAATTAAATTTAACTTCCAAAATGCAACTAATATATTTGAATATAGATAAATAGTATCCATAGTTTCTTCATTTATTTACATTCTATTGGTTCTTTTCATTTTTGGCTTAAATTCCTTACAAATAGATGTGTATTTAGAGAGTTTGGGGGTTTAAACAGTTAATTTATTATTTTGAAACCAGGAGTGCCTTATTTGCATGATTGTATTAAATTTCTCAATAAAAGGCGGCATCATTTGCCAATGGATTTATACTACTACTGTCATTATTATAAACTGAAATGGAACATATAAAAGGCACATTTATCTTTGCTTACTGAATTTTATGTACAATAATAGCGTTTCTCGAAACCATATTAAACCTCTTAAAGCTTTCTAGTTGGTGCATCAAAATCTAATTAAATGAAGTCCTACTGCGTCGATGTTTTTATATTATAAGAGTTGTTATAATTTAATCTCATCTGGCAGGGCAAAGTAGGTTGGTTTAGCCACTGAATTTTACGAGGTGTTGCATATATTGAATGTCGGTCACTGTTAATGTGTTTATTTTCAACACGTTATAAGTATCTTATTATCTTGAAAGGAAGTTAAGCGGGTTAGATAGTTTGGAATAAATACATTGGATTAAGAGGGGTGTATGCAACCAACCGGGAATTGAAATATAAATACATTGAGAAATATGTTGGCATTTTCATTGTTAATGCGTATAAATTAATTGCGTTAGCTATTCTTGAATATAGTCGAGCTGCTCAAGAATCGCAAATATATCTTGTACTTGGTGTTTGTGGTCATGAGTAGGCTTAGACCTGTAGAAGTTGAACCCTTTTTTGCGAAATAAAATAAATATCAATGAATAAATGAGTTCCTAATTTTGATAAAATCTTAAAATGTATTAAAAACAAATAACTGTATGCATCTACGAATATTTTCGCCAATTTTCCAAGCAATTACTTTTCTATCAAATGATTTGTCGAGTTCTAATAATGAATAGTATACCTTCCGTTCTAATACTACAACGATAAGAATTGGTGAAAATAATTTGTATACATTTATCCATACATTTAAAATATATATTTTTAAGAAATAAATAGAAATATTTGTTTATAATATAAATCTTGCAAAGATCACACTTCTTATTTATCTACTTTACTCTTAACATAGATATTTATGATAAATAAGGTATCTTGCATTCACGCTGTTGGGATGTATGTAAATCTTAATTAGTTAGTCGCCATAAACTTCAACCAATCGGTGGCAAGTTCGAACCCGGTTTTAACAAACTGATTTGTGCTGCAGCATTAAGCTAATTATTGATTGATTAATTAATATTATATTATATCCGGGCAAAGCTTGAATGCAATATACAATCTGGGTATTCTTGACTATATTATATGTGTGTCATTTATAATTGGAACGAAAGCATAGTTTTTTTCATATCAAAAGTTTCGTTTCGTGTTTTAAAGTCGGTAGAAGTTCATGAGGAGCATACATGTGCAGATAATTCCTTATTTCGGTGTTTTGGCGCTTTGATATGATATAGCCAGTAAGTGGATTATAGAAGGGATGTCAGCCTGTGCATTATTGCGAGCTTTGAAGTAGCGAGGCGCATATATTGAGATTGTTTACTCGAAAGTAGAATTGAGAAGACATAAAAAGACAGCCTGAAAGAATCTTACATTTTTTGGTTTCTTAAAACAAATTGTAAAGAGTAATTGATAATTTCTTTTTCTAATTTTGTAAGCTTCTTTCGTTTCTTTTTTTTTGCTCATTTCTGCTTTATATTTATAATGGTTAGAATTCTGTATCATTATGTCTAAGTTTCGATTGTTATTAGTGTTTCACCATTCTTTGCAGTATTACAGGCATATTACAGGCATATTACAGGCATATTACAGGCATATTACAGGCATATTACAGGCATGTTACAGGCATATCAGAGGCATATTACAGGCATATTACAGGCATATTACAGGCATATTACAGGCATGTTACAGGCATATTAGAGGCATATTACAGGCATATTACAGGCATATTACAGGCATATTACAGGCATATTACAGGCATGTTACAGGCATATTAGAGGCATATTAGAGGCATATTACAGGCATATTACAGGCATATTACAGGCATATTACAGGCATATTGGAGGCATATTGGAGGCATATTGGAGGCATATTAGAGGCATATTACAGGCATATTGGAGGCATATTACAGGCATATTACAGGCATATTACAGGCATATTACAGGCATATTGGAGGCATATTGGAGGCAAATTAGAGGCATATTGGAGGCATATTTCAGGCATATCAGAGGCATATTACAGGCATATTAGAGGCATGTTACAGGCATATTAGAGGCTCTGAATTGAATGAACGAGATATGGTGTTGCATTATTCCTTGTACCTGTATGCCTTCTTTAATTCTGGTTATGCCTGCCTTATAGAAGCCAGTTTCTCTCATCTGTCTCAGCTTAGCCGGAGCCGAGTTATGCGGAGTAAACTTTGTTGTAACTTTCCTGTGATATAACAGGAAAGGGGGAACATGCTATCAAACGTAAAAGTCCACTAAAAACTATAGTAATAGCCTAGAAATTAAAGTTTTTCAATACCCGTAAAGACCGCTGGGTCATTGCATTGCTTCTAAATGTAGAAAATATATTTGAATTAGTTTGTGAAATCGACATTCACAGTGAAGGTTATTTATTGATTTATCGAAATAAGCTTGTCATTGTGTGATGACTCGTGACAATTACTTTCTTACTTATTGTACGTATTTCTCTTTTCTTTCCTAGGCCACAGTGAGTATGTTCGAGGAGCTCGGCCTGATTCAACGCTGGCGCATCCATCGGCGCACTCTCGCCCGGTTCGTGCTGATGGCCAAGCGGGGCTACCGGGATCCGCCCTACCACAACTGGGCTCATGCCTTCTCTGTCGCACACTTTGTCTACCTCTGCGCCAGGAACTTCCCTCTCGAGAGTCACCTCACGGAGTTGGAGTTGGTGGCGCTCTTTGTGGCCTCTCTGTGCCATGATATCGACCATCGGGGGACGAATAACACCTTCCAGGTACAGAGGGGGGGCAATGTTCTGAGCCAAGCCAACACACTGGCCTGTGCTACGTGGTGAAATGTACTGTGTAATCACGTGATCTAGCCATCCTCCAATCAGAATAGAGTTAGCAGTTGGCCAATGAAAGTTAGTTGAGAGAGTGCGATTGCTAAATGTTCCGCTTTAAACTGTAAAAACTTTAACTTTAATGTCTTTGTTTTAAATATCTTTTGAATTACACCTCTGATTCAAGTTTGGTTTTAATAGCTTGAATAGTTTCCGCGATATCAAGCTTCAAAAATACTCTTTTTACATCGAAAACGCCGCTGCCTCCCTTCAAGAGTCTTTGTTTAGCGAACCCGAAACTACACTCGTAACAGACGCATGCTCTGATTGGCTGGTGTAGCTAAAGTCTCCGATTGGTGGGTGTAGCTAAAGTCTCTGATTGGCTGGTGTAGCGAAAGTCTCTGATTGGCGGGTGTAGCTAAAGTCTTTTATTGGCTGGTGTAGCTAAAGTCTATGATTGGCGGGTGTTGATAAAGTTTTTGATTGGCGGGTGTAAGCTAAAGTCTCTGATTAGCGGGTGTAGCTAAAGTCTCTGATTGGCGGGTGTAGCTAAAGTCTGATTGGTGGGTGTAGCTAAAGTCTCTGATTGGCTGGTGTAGCTAAAGTCTCTGATTGGCTGGTGTAGCTAAAGTCTCTGATTGGCTGGTGTAGCTAAAGTCTCAGATTGGTTGTTGTAGCTAAAGTCTACAGAGGGCAATAAGAATGCGTGTCAGCATTACGGAGATGGACAATTTCCCTTCTAGTTGTTATTGATCCATTTCTGTGGTTATAATATTCAATTCATGCCGCATTTTATTTAAATTTTCAAATCTATTTATTATCTACATTCCTTTATATAACTACTATTCTACTACGGATAAATAATATATTGATTATATACATTATAAAAGTCATAACAAGATAAGTGAAATATGATTGTATTGCTGTTCAATTTCCAGAACGTATAATACATCATTCACGTATTAACGTATTAACGTATTATTCACATCCTAATAATAGAAAGAAAATGTTTAAGAACAAATCGAAAAGTAAATACACAGGGATGTACATTTGGTACGTGCCAAAACATGATGACATCTCCCAGGTTTCACTGTTGATCCATGCATTGCTAGGTAACCTGAAGGAGCAGGCGCCAGCGAGTCTAGTGGACCTGTTCGCCCGCTTTCAAGAGGAGTTCTCGATGGTGCTGGTGGATCAGCTGGAGCCGCGAGTGGCAGTTCAACACGCTCTCAGCCTGACAAGTCGACTCAATTTCATCCGAACTGTCAACAGTGAGACTGTTGAAGAGGTCTTCTTCTCCGGTAAGCACTTCCTATCATGGTTGCTCAGTAGTGTGAGTTGGGTGTGGTCAGTGCACTTTGTCATGCCTCTTCCTACACTTTGTGAGCCTCTTCCTACACTTCCTACACTTTGTCAGCCTCTTCCTACACTTCCTAAACTTTGTGAGCTTCCTACACTTCCTACACTTTGTCAGCCTCTTCCTACACTTCCTACACTTTGTCAGCCTCTTCCTACACTTCCTACACTTTGTCAGCCTCTTCCTACACTTCCTCACTTTGTCAGCCTCTTCCTACACTTCCTCACTTTGTCAGCCTCTTCCTACACTTCCTACACTTTGTGAGCTTCTTCCTACACTTCCTACACTTTGTCAGCCTCTTCCTACACTTCCTCACTTTGTCAGCCTCTTCCTACACTTCCTCA
>JAYRBW010114779.1:0-17688 GCA_036023295.1 Invenusta paracnida
GAACCTGAAAACCATCAGCAAACAACACATGAACCTGAAAACCATCAGCAAACAACACATGAACCTGAAAACCATCAGCAAACAACACATGAACCTGAAAACCATCAGCAAACAACACATGAACCTGAAAACCATCAACGAACATCGTCTGAACCTGAAAACCATCAGCAAACAACACATGAACCTGAAAACCATCAACGAACATCGTCTGAATCTGAAAAGCATCAGCAAACAACACATGAACCTGAAAACCATCAACGAACATCGTCTGAATCTGAAAACCATCAGCAAACAACACATGAACCTAAAAACCATCAACGAACATCATATGAACCTGAAGGCCATCAACGAACATCGTATGAACCCAAAAATAAAGTATATACAACAACACCATCAAGCAGGAGGAGATACACAACGCCAAACATCAATAACCAAATAAACATCGAACAAGTAGTCCCTTTGGTTCAAAGTATTGTTCAGAAAGTTAAAAAGCGGCTGTCCATGGGAAAACCCGTGATTAGCACCAAATGTTACAGGTTCGTTATTTATAATAACATTAACTTCAACCAACTTGTGGACTGCATAATCAAGGACTATCGCTTTGGTGTGTATATATTTCAGAATTGATCATTTGTATTTTACTTCTTGAATTATTTGTACATACATACATTTAAGATAACTATTGCTTTTCTTCATTCCATTTCAGATTAAAGGACGAAGTGAGGATGTCTCTCGTATGTACACATGTGTATTACGAAATATTTAATCTTTTTTTTATGATTATCAGTAAATATTAGTATAAACGCTTATTCTGCTTATGGAGATTTGTTTACATAATCATATTTAAAAGAATGTCTATAAGTATCTATTTTGTATTATCATAAGAAGTAAATAACATAAAATACATACATTATAGACTTTTAGTACTAACAAGTTTAGAAAAAATGTCAGAGAATACAACAACCATATAATATCAAACAGCAACTATTTATGATTGTGTTAGTTTTAGTTATTCAAATGAAATATTCAAATTTATTCAAATTTATTGATTTATATTAGAAAATTGTAATATTGATTTTTCTCTGTTTCAGGTTCATGCCGACTCGTCTATAAAGATGAATTGATACTCGGATTAAAGTTATAAAAAGGGGTCCCAAAGTTTGAACATTACATATTTCTAAACATTTGTTTTCTATATTGCGATCAACATTGGATAATGTTAAATGCCAGATATAATTTTATTCGTTTAAATATATTGACTCCTATTTCATATTTCACTTGATAAAACCTTGCACTATTAATTATCCTTATTTTAACTATTAGTGTGGCTTGTTTATTTCAGCAATCAAGAAATTGTTGAACTGTTTTTTTTTAAATTTTATAGTAAACAATTATTTGGACCGTAATTTCGGGTTTAAAATCACAAAATCCCGACATTTAGACTGTAGATCATGTAACAACATGAGAGATGTAAATTTGGAATATGGCTTCTTATACTTAAATCGCATAAATTTAAAATCACATTAAATATATAGATGTAATTATTGATAATGATATTAATACAAACATATTTATAATTCAAATAAATCTTTTTAAAATAATTGGTTTATGAATCATTCTTGAAAAAAGTGGACCTCAATATGTGAATGTTTAAAAATATAATGGTTTAAGTGTATGCACCTGCTTTAAAGTAATATAACAGCGAGTTACACGAGCACGAATGATTTATAAATAGAATTAATAAATATTAGACAGATTAGTTTCTATATATTGACTGTATCCTTTTACGTGTGATATTTTAATATACTAATTTGTAATAAACTTATAAATTTATAAGCTAATAAATAAAGCTTGAACTATCTATGTAAATAAATATTTTTTGGAAAAATCTAAAAAATAAAATTGGAAGCAGTCTGTATTTTTCTAAAATCATCCACTGTCCCATCGTCCAATCAAATCAGTTTCCTGCACTTCAGCCTGGTCTTGCCTAAGAAAACTTGAACGAGAATCTTTTACACACTAATTGTCATAATTGCAATCATTTAAACATACAAAGTTATATAAGAACACAGCTGAAGGCATCCTAAAAATACATGATACTTGCCAGATTTTAAAATACAACGATAGTATAAACAGACTTATTTATTGCTTTATTTTAAATACATTTTTTTATATTATCTAAAATAAATATGTAGTATTTAATTCATAATATTGAATGGTATGGTAAAATATTTCATAGATTTATATTTTATAATTATATTTTAACTTTATAAAATTAGTGTACAGTAGTATGTAACAGTAGTATATAGCAAAAAGAATGCACTCTGTAAAATAAGATTTCTGCCATGAAAACTCTAATTTCAATTAGTCAGGAGTTAAAAGTATTTTATGTAAACAGCATATTGTTGTCTAAAGAGAATAGTTCCAGTGCGTTTCAGTGACTTTAAAGATAAAATAAACAATAACTTACATGTAAACGGGTTAGCAGATATATTTTTGAAATTATACATTTTAAGCACAATCTCCAATGCTGAACTTTTTTTATAAATGTTGAGAGATCACAATTCGATGTATATAATAATTAATATGGTTCTATGCTGTCATCCACGTTTTTGTGTTAGTACTGGACTCTTGCCAGAGAACATTAATATTCAATTATCATTTATACAATAAATGTTAATCAAGCTTACAGTTTCCCTGGATACGATCACTACAATCAAACAGCCGTAAGTTCATAGTCACCTTGACAACGAGTTTGGCGACCTCCACGATGGCTCTGAGCACGATAAGAATGAGAAGGATACACTGGATGAAGACGATTTCCCCTGCGACCCGAGCCCGTGGCATCTGCAGTTGAGAGAACAGAGCGATATGAAAGGGTGACCAGTGAGTGTGTGCGTGTGTGAACATATCAGTTTCATACAGGCAGATACAGAACTCAGGTCGTGACAGATGGCATTTCATGTCTCTGGAAAAACTATAAAATAAAATTTGAGCCTTAATATTGCAATATTTGCATTATATTTGAAATATCTTCATATAATAAGTCTCTACAACTCAAAACATAAACGTATTTATGAGAGTAGTATCACGTATCGGGATAAATCTGACACAAAAAATGAATAAACCACAGATAAGCACACAACTTATTCTTACTTTAAACCGTCGTCTTACAACTTAAGGTACAAAGCTACTTAGCTGTACTACTATCAAATGTTATTAAATTTGGGCTCTCGTTACTTATTAGCTCTCGTCAGCGGGCATACCCAAAAAGCATCCACTTCAACAATAGCCAGCGTAGCAAGGCGTGGAGTGTAATATTAAAGTAAGAAATAGATTATGTGCTTATCTGCACGTAACTGTGTCTGAGGATAATTAATTTGTTCTGTCATCTTCTGTCATCTTGTTCTGTCGTGTTAGATATTTCAAAGACTTTATAATTATCAAAGATAAACGCATTTTCCATGTATCATCTTTCTGCAGAAAAGTTGCTCGTAGATATATCTATTTTTACAAGCTAAAAATATATTTCAGAATTCAGGTTATATTCAGTGGATTGATAAAAACGTTTCTTATTAAATTTCCCATAAATGCGAATTGTTTCATACAAATATTTGAAGAAAATATATTATATTAAATTGCATTCCATATTTTATTAAATTACTGTTTCAAATTAAAATACTTTGCATGAAAGCATGATGATAATATATATTTGATGGAGTTTTTTCGACATTCAATTTCCAATAGAATCTGTATGACCAAACCTTGGAACTATCGAGAAATTTTCGTTGTAATTCCATGTCAATAAAAAAAGTATTCTATTTATAGGAATAATTCAAAGGTCTATTATTGATTATAGTAGATTTTCGTCAATACATATTTTTTCGGAAATGAGAGTTAAAGGATATTTTTACCGTTAATTTGCACTTTTTTGAAGATTAATTTAAAAAATTGTTAACTACTAACAATAAGTGGAATAATTGTCCTTCTTATTTAGATTTCGGGATTATCAAGAAATGAAATTCGAGAAAATTATAGTATAATGTGATATATACCAATTGCATGATTAAATGGGCTTAAAATACCATAGTGTGTAATGTAAAAAACCCTAACGTATCATGAGAGGAAATGACGTGACTTGCTGTGACAAAAGATAAAATATGACGTGATATGCCGTGACATAAGATAAAATATGCCGTGACATGAGAGGAAATGACATGATATTATATGCCGTGACATAAGATAAAATATGCCGTGATATGCCGTGACAAAAAAGGAAATGACGTGATATGCTGTGACATATGATGAAAGGATATGAAATGAAAAATAATTATGTGACATGCCCCGACATTAGAAAAATTATGTGACTTTCCGCTATATAAAATTAAAGGACGTTAAATGCCGTGAAATTAGATGAATGACGTGCTTTGCAATGACACTCCGTGACAGAGTGAAAAATGGCGTGACATACTGTGACATAAGATGAAAAGATGTGACAAACGGGAGGAACGTACCGAGGTAATCTCTTGAGATTCAGTCGTGTTGGTGTACTGACAGCCTGTCTCTTTATCAGTGATCACATTGGGTCCCTTCACTGTACGAGTGTTTGTCAATGTGTATCCGGTGAGACAAGCAAGGAAGAGAACGTAGAGAAAGAAGTCCACCAAGAAGAAGTATCGACCGAAGGTTTGCCTGAGAAGGAAGGGGAGGGATATCAAATAGCTCAAATTCATACCATTAATAAAGTGGATATTGCAGAATAACATAACCGTAATCCACTTTAGAGAGAATACTTTATGAGCAATAATTCTATTTTTTCATATTAAAGAACAGCTGGAGAAATTTCCATGATTTTCACCTACAAAAAGTCTCATTTTAAATAAATTATGGATTAATCAATATTTTAACCAGTAATATTTATGGAAAATTATGGATTAATCAATATTGGAATCAGTAATATTTATGGAAAATTATGGATTAATCAATATTGGAACCAGTAATATAATACATATATCATATATATACTTAACTGTGTGATTTGTGTGATTTATAAGTGCAATTTTTGTTCAAAAATTCATAAAACACTTAAAGAAGTAAAATGATATACATTACGTTATTTAAAAGTATTGATAAACCTATAATTTGGTTAAAATTAAGATTTTTTATGAAATATAGTTAAAAATCAATGAAATATCGACTATAGCTTTTATTTAATATGGAAAAATAGAATTACTACTCATAAAATAATTTCTTCAAACTGCATTTTGCATATGTTATTCGACATTTTCAAACTTTGTGAGTGGTTTAAATTTCGCCTTCACAATTCGTGTTTTTTGCGTTGACCATGAAGATTCTTAATTTATGATTGGAGTCAACTGCTCACCATTTGTACTTGATGAGAGCCCTTGTGAGGGGGTGTTGGAGAAGGTCAGTACGTTTGGCACTGATCATTGTCTGGAAAGAAACAGAGCGATGAGGATTACCTACATGGAAAACCTTTAAATACAAGGTTCAATTTACCGATTCAAATTACGATTTTTAAGCGTCAATTATATACAAGAAAAATATGATCTTTTTAAACTAATAATTGCTTGTAATTTTTAAAATTCTAATTAAAGAGTTCAGCCAACTGTACTAGATTGGTCTGGTTGTCATACTATGTAGTAGTTTTACTCTAAAATATATATTTATCTAAAAACTTTGTATGTATTTCGTGTCATGACAGTAGAGCCACAAAGCTGTAAACAATTCGATAACACTATCAACTAGACAGATAGATTTACTCACCTTCAAGGCCAGATAACGTTTGCCCTCAACAAGTCTATCTGGTCCTGGATCTAGAACACTAAAGTCGTAGCGAACCTGGAAGGAAATACCACAAATATAAACCGATCATAAGTTGGCCATTAATGCGAGTATGGATCAATTATTAATCTAAATTAATTGATTTCTCGATAACTAAAGTACTTACTTATAATACTACAATTTATCAATTACTGATATCAATATCAAATTGTTCAATAATACGAGATGTAGTATTATTAAATAATGATTATTAACTCAAGATTAAAGATTTTACTATCATACTGATGTCGAGTTATAGATTTCTACACCAAAATAAACCATTGAAGGCTAATTAGAGAATGGACAAGTTTTCTAGAAGGCGCGAAGAAACACATCAACAATTTCTCAAAGACAAAGCAGGATATTGTATGGCGGACGAAAGGGGTAAGATATGTAAAACAGTAAATAAGTGTATAAACAGTGACTTATGTCGACATATATGTGCACATTTATCTACATACAGCTAGCTACAAGTAGCAATACTATGAGATAAAGGTACTTTTCCCGACTTATGTCAACATATGTGTGTCGGAGGTTGTTGTAAGGGGTGACCTATATAATGGATGATCTTGGGTTACTTCGCAACTTTATTTATACGCGCCGCGAACTTTAAAAAAATTGTTTACAGTACAGCTTTCAATTTTCATCTGGTTCTATTAGTACTGCTTTTGTTTCTTTTTTCAATGGCTGAAGAAGTAAGTGGTTTTTATTGAATAAATCAAGCTATATATTATTGCTAATGGTTTTTCTGCTTTACTATAATAATTTTTTGTTAAAATTTATGTTAGGACCTAATCATAAATTTTAACAAAAACTATTATAGTAAAAATTAATATTACCATTATTATGTATAGACTTAACTTACATCTATGCATAATATTTAGCTGTATGTAGATAAATACGTGCACATATGTTAACATAAGTCACTGTTTATAGACTTATTCACTGTTTTACATATCTTACACGCCATAAAACTCTCTGTTCTAACTGCTATAAGTGTAATTAAGTGTTTCAATGGAATATATTAGCAATCATTTTTGCTTAACTGCATGCGAAATTTCAAAACACTACTCTTTTGAGAAGTTTAAAAATTATAGGGCGACCCAATGAGCCAAAAAATCCCGCTATACATTATAAAAAGTTAAAAATTGTGTTCAGACACATGTACTATGTATTAGGTATAGTATGCAAATGTATTGGTCTGCGGTATTTCAAGAGAACATAAAATCGGATACTTCTGTGAAAGCAATTTAGTGGCATTTAAGTCTCATTATCATGACACACTTATTGCCAATGTAAGTGTATCTATTGCTGTTATTAGTGTCCTTTCAAGTGATCCACAGTTTTATTCAAATATCGGGTAAAATTTGTTATACTTCAAAAATGTTATTTCTATGAGAAAACCAATGCTTTTATATGTATAGGTACTTCAAATGTCTTAATTTATTATGCCATGTATACATATATTCATAAATATACTTGAATTTTTCCAAAAATAACATCTCATCGAAATACGAAATAAAGCATATAATAGTTTATTAATCAATAAATACCCGCAAGAAACTTTGGCGTTTAACCTTATACGAGATTAAAATCTTAATTTAAAGCACGTAGCTTAATTCTCAAGTGTTGTTCAGCATTCACTTTTCTGATGTTTACATACATACATACATACTTCACTTTAGATAACTATATAGCGAACTTGATTATGCGCATACATCGTATTAAGAAAGTTATATAATCAGTCGATTGACAGCACAGTCAGCCATAGAAGGACTGCTAGATATATTCGTGTGTACCATATCAGAGCATTTCTCTTTAAAATGCCAGTCAACTATACACTTAACTAGAATTAACTAGAATTATTTTGAGCAAGCTCGCTTATTTTCTGATGGAGACCTTACTTCTTGTGCGAACCGTCCTGTACATCACAGTCACCGGACTGTTGGCTCTGTTCCTCAAGAAATGGATATACCGACGAGGTCGTAAGTTTCCGCCGGGGCCCTGGTCTTTACCCTTCATCGGAAATCCATCTCTCATCTTTGCCAGTCGAGTACTGGCCGGCGATTATCGCCGAAAATACGGCGACGTCATCCAGTATCACGTTGGTAACAGTCCGGTTGTTGTAATCAATGACTTCGACATCGCATTTGAAGCATTGACGGGACCTAATTCAATTCTTCTTTCGGGGAGACCTGAATCACAGATTTGTAAGTATTACGGACGTTTTGATTTTTATTGCTACCAAGATAATTAGAAAAATAATTTAAGTCCGAACTGATGAGTAAATGATTTTTATTAATAGAAACCCGAATTTTCACTGTTAGATGGCTGTCTCGTCGAGAACCTCATTTTGGGCGCATTATTTGTAGATTTTAGGATCATATATTGTACATTTGCAATACTACACGTTCAAGTTTACAGTTATATTATGCCATACTAAACGCTACAAATAATTTCATTGTATTCAATATTCGCAGTTCATCTCTTCAGTGAGGGCTACAACGACATTGCATTCACAGACTACGGACCACGCTGGAAGGTCCATCGAAGACTGGTCCATGCAGCTCTGCGAAAGTTTGCACTGGGTGGTCGCATTGACCCCTACATTCGCCATGCATTCCCTATTTTTGAGGAATATATTGCTTCCCGAATTCAATCGGACCGTTGTCAAGTGAGACAAGAAGAGTTGGAGAAACTTCTCAATCAGCTGGTGTACAGCGTGATCGCCGGAGTCATTTGTGGCAAACAATATTCTAAAGACGATGAGGTGTTTAAAGTGCTGCAAAAGAGTTTCTCGAATAACTTCTTGGAAAAGGTGTGCCGACAAACTTGTGCCATTTTGTTGTCATTATAATTAATAACAAAATTGAAACCCAAATACTCAGCTCCTTAAAAAATAATTTTCAATAAACGATTATTCCATATATATATTGATTTAATAGAATTTCATTTTTCAACCAAACAAAAAATAACATATACCAGTTTTAGCATTAATGGCCATGCCACCAAGAGCGTCGAAAAATGTTGAAACAATGCTATTCAATTGGATTATGCCCGTCGCATTGCATCGCGTTTGGTGGGCATGGCTCTTAACACTAAAACTATGGTGTATGTATATTTTGTTAGTTTGAAAATTGAAATAATGAAATGAGAAATGAATTATGAATTTCAGGTGCGAAATTTCTTAAATAATCCATATTAATCCGCTTAAGATTAATAAAATCGACGTATAATTACATAATTTGATAATGTAGATTGTAGTATGGATTCTTTAGAAAATTTGACGTTTTTGTACAGTATACGTCTACATATATGTAAGTTATTGACTTATTTATCGAAAACGTCACTGATAAAGATGTCAGGTAGATATATGTAGGTATATGATTGTTTCGTATTGTATTTAATGAATTGTTGTAATAATGTTTAGACCCAGGAATTTTTAAACACGATTAAAATAAATCTACACACATATAATAGTCAGAAAATGATAAATTTTGGCAGAATAATTAATTAACAAATTATAGTTTATATTACTTTTAGAAACGCGTTCTGAAATTCTTATTGGTGTTTTCCCCGATATCTATCTCTCATATATGGCAGTATGGTTTTCTGGAATTTTTGCCCTCAATGGTAAAATGGCCGCTGCCTCCTATACGTGAACTTGTGGCCCGAGTGAACGACATTTTGAAGTTATTTTCGATGCAAGTTGAAGAACACCGTGAAAAGCGAACGGACTCATCACAAGATGTTATTGACTTAATTCTTGAGGAGCAGGAAAATGTTACTGATGAAGAAGTCAGGTAAATATGAGTGTTTCGTCTTGTTTTTAATGAACTGTAGTAATTATTTTTAGGCCCATTATGTGTGGCCCATTATGCAATTTATCTATACTCTTTTTTAGTTTGTAAGGAAACAGTAGAATAAAGTAAATCCTTTATCTGATGTTAGTATCATATCAAGACGGACGTTAACAACAAACTCTTTTTCCTGAAAACAAAAAGACAAAGACAATTCTTCAGTGGGTTATGCTGTGAAACTAGAACACACAATATATATAGCTTAAAAACGATCAAAATATGATCTTTGTCAGTCAATGGGTAGTACAAAGGTGAGATTCAAAATGCAACTTTGTTCTAGAAGCTACTTTAAAATTTAAATTTAGAAGAACTTCTCGAGATAGCACACTGTTCTAATTTAACGCTTGAATCATTTCATAATGAATTATGTACCTCTTTCAGGTCTATGCAATTCTCCGATATTCATATCCGGCAGATCATTGGCGACCTCTTTATAGCAGGAATTAGCTCCTCCGTCGATTCGCTCCAGTGGGCTATTGGAATCCTCGCCAGCTATCCAGAGGTTCAGGACCAAGTTTATCGAGAGATCTCCGAATTTGCCGCCAGCCAGGACGACAACGATACGATAACCAACGAATGGAGAAGTCACCTCCCATACACCATGGCAACACTCCAGGAGATCTACCGATACTCGAGTATAGCACCAACTGGTCTGCCCCATAAGGCGATGGCCGACTGCAAGATCGCCGGTTACGATGTGCTCAAGGGGACTCAAGTGGTGTTCAATGTTTTCGCCTTCCACTTCGACCCCAAGTACTGGCAGGAACCGGACCAATTTCGTCCGGAACGCTTTTTCACTACCGACGCCAATACCGGGGTTCAGACAGTCGAGACGAAGAAGCCCGGGTTTGTCCCCTTCGGAATGGGACGTCGGTCCTGTCTGGGTGAGACGGTGGCTCGAGCTGAGATCTTCAGTCTCTTTGTGATGTTCTGTCGGAAGTATAGATTCGTCTGGTCGGAGGAGAACATCGAGAAGCGAGTCAGTCACAGTCGCATGGAGGGAATCACACTCAAACCGAATTCCTTCGAAATTGAGGTCCACATTCGCTAATTACTTCAGCTTGAACGAACAAACTTTGAATTATAACAAAATTGTGTTTAAAATATTTCAATTTTTAAATGGCATTGTTTATGTTTGTATGTATAACATATTTCATACGAGTTTTGAAGCAGAAAATTAATATAGTTCTACTTATTTAACTGTGGAATGAATTAAATCAGCTAAATTTATACACTGAAAACTATTTTGTTTTATTAATGGGAAGCGGAAATAATCCTCAATCATTTGAGAATTAGTTGAAAAATTATTTCTCCAAAATAAATAAATTGACAAAATTGTATTAATTCGAATTTATAAAATATTTTTTATTGAAGAAAATTGTGAGATTGAAAACTCCCTTGAACTCTCTCCATACTGGTAAGGCCTTAAAAACACCTTGCACTTGTGTTGTGAACAAATGGATTTGTTAACGTAACACTAAAAATGCACAATTTTGTAACAAATGAGTAAAATTTACTTTTTTTTATAAAAAATGGAAATCTCTTTCAAAATCAACGAAACTCCAATTCGGTCACTGATAAATTTAATGTAATAATTTACAAAGTACAATACAAATTAGTTTTCTTTCAAAAAATAGAAGTTTTAAAAAAATTTAAAAAACAAATCATTTATTATTATAAGAAAATATTTATGAGCATTTGTTCAATGGAATATGTTGAAAAACCTTTTTGTAACTACATGCAAAGTTTTAAAACTCTACTCTATTATGAAGTTGATCTAGTCGAGTATTTATTGCCTTAATCAAAATGCGACTATCGTAAATATTAGACTGAAACTCTCTGTTGTTCTAACTACTACTGTACTTAAGTGATCGATTATATACTTTTAATTAACCAAATATTCAAGTTCTTTTGCTGAGCAGCCTTGGTCCTACGTGGCACTTTGTTATGTCATTAAATGAACTTACCTTTTGCTTATAAATGTATTAATAAAAGTATCAAAAGGGTTTTGCTTATAAAGTTTGATGAGCTTCTTTTTTTTTATTTGAGCATTTGCTTTGTTTTGCTTTAATAAATATTGCTTGTTTAATCATTTGCTTGGCATTTTTGTAAGCACTAAATTTGTAGTTTACTTTCAAAGCAACAGATGGTCCAAAAAATAGTGAAAAAGATTCGATGAAACATAAATATCAAATAAATGCTATTGCGTCTATTTCACTTTGAAAAAAAATGTCCAGGCTACTAGACTTCGGGGGCTCAGATAATGGCAGAAACTCAGTCATCTGTGTCAAAAGTTGTGAATCATACACTCAACAGCATTATATGTAGCATCTAAAAGTCACTTGTGGATTCGTTTTCAGTCAAAATCAGAGAAGCATTAAGGAACGATGAACGACAAAGCTATGAGTCGCATTCTGTTTGGGTGTTATTGACAGTACTCATATCAAAATCCTTAAGCCTACTATAATATAATATTTAGGGGGGGATTACTTCGTATATCGAAAATTTTTGCTTTGATTTATGTTCATGCATCGCGTCACGAAGATTTTAAATTTACCAGCGTTAATGTTGAATGGCAAGGCAAGGGCCAGACCACGATTCTGGTTATTTTCAAATAAATTGAATTGTTTATCTATTTTAGCGACTATTTGAATAACACAATTATATTTAGGGATTCAATATCTATGGATATAACCCTATTTTTATCACACTATTCTCCAATCCTACCAACGATACTTAAAAGTATCCCATAAGGTTCACGCGAAGCGTCATGTCGTCATTGAGCATTCTTTTGAGCAAATTATTCGATACTTTCCAATTATATGATACGAAATTTAAATTCAAACAGATTCAATTTTCAATTGACTTTTGTCATCTTTTACACTAGATACAATAATATTTCAAAATGTTTGAATAACATCGCGATTACACCACGAAAAAGTTTCATTCCAGACGAACAAGAAGTTCAAGATATAGTTCTTCAGAAATATGGTAATATTCGACAGCAAGGTCAAAGTTGGCGTCATTAACTTGCCCAAATTGTCAACAGTCAACGTGATAGTATGTTAGTTATGGTCCTAACAATATGTTATTACTTTTTCGTTTCTTATGTATAAGATTTTATCCATATGAACTACGTATATCTTCCAATAGATGTATTAATTTGTATCTTTTGGCACAAAATCCTTTTTAACTTTCGCGATTTTTCCAATTAAATGTTGCTTAGGTATACTAATTGATGTATATATATTAAAATATTGTTTTTGTATTCAAATATGAATTTAAAAATTGCATTGCTTTATCATTAAGTATGTTTGAAACTGTGACAATTGGATATATAATTGAGAAATTTAGAAAAATAGTCAATTGAATTTTCCAATAGGTATTAAGATAAAAACCCACCTAAAAACCAGTAACGTTTGTGTTTTCTGAAAATTATTGAAAAATAATGTTTTCTTTTTATGTACATATTCTGAGTAAGTAATTCATTCTCTTTCCAATGAATTAAGTCTTATCGAACTAAATCGTTTTTGAACTTACAGTTTGTGATATACATCTAGAAACAGATTCTAGTGTTATAAAAATGTCTAGTGACTTCATAAGATCTCTGATTTACTTACTCACATGGCTATTTATACATTAGTAGTCCGCATATACCTGACGACAATCACTAAGTTATTAATAGCCTAATCTGCATGTACACCATTTTGTTAAAACGCGCTCATCACCTTTTGGTCGAAAACCGTACCAGTTGTCAGCACACAACTCTATAGCTAATGGTTTTGTAGAAAGCAAACGTAACCAAAATAGATATATGAAAAGAAGACTGAAATAATTTCGAGCAACCTCCACATATGTTGAGAGCGAGACTTTTGAAGTGACCATGTCGATATCCATTCTATTCTAAATATTCAGCAACTGTCAAGCCCGATGCCAGGCGTACGCAATTGTGTACATCGCCTTTTGAAATTATAAGAACTATACGCAAAAAAATAAAAAGTGTACGCAACAAAAATATAAGAGACTTTTTTAACGTTTTTCAAATTTTTAACGTAGTTTTAATAGTATATTTATGGCGCTGGGTAATTATATTTGTTCTTCTTAGTAATTAATATTCAATATGATAATAATCTATGTATATCAGGCCCGTAGCTAAAAAACACTGATTTCTCTTTGTACAATTTTATATATTATTTTACCTTTTATGTATATCTAGATATATATGTAGATAGGTAGCAAATTTTATGTGGCAAGTAAAAATCGTTTTGACCAGACCAGTGTTTTTCAACAGAGGTGCCTAAGTCTTCTTGGGGAGCATTATTCGACAAAAGGGTGACAGAGGGGCTTTATTAGATTACAAAGCTCTCTCTAATAAGCTAAGTTATAATGTACGTATATATACATATATGCATTTTAAAGTTGTACAATCTAAAAAACGCGTAGTCATAACACGACATAAGTATTAAGTCTTGATTTCTGGAAATTGTCAAGTTTCCAAACCTTAATTGATCATTTTTGATTGCCTCTTTTTAAATCTTAATAAGACTTTTTTTCTTTTTCAACAAAGGGACAACTTAAATAAGGTATTTTAGTTGTTGCTGTTTCATCGATAACAAATATTACTTCTACTTGGCCACTGTTAAGATTTTATATAAATAAAATCGTATTTTTTCTCATTTTGTGTAGACCAAATCGTGATTTTTAAAATTTTATCTTGATCAAATAGAAATAAGTTTCAATCAAAGACGTTTAAATATACTATCTAGACTAGACACGCTCCGAAATATCTGTAATTTAGGTTTCGAATCGACTTTTGTTTGGTAGAAAAAATAAATAAATTTACTATCTTTCATAGTATAAACAGTCGATTTTCAAATAGGAAAACGTACCTGATATAAAATACTGATATGAAAAGTAAAACTATAGACATGTGCGTCAGAATGTCAGCTATAACATATGTAATTTATAGGAGTATAACTAAAATAATGAAAGTTTGTCGATTACCGCGATTTTATTTAAAAAAATACATACATAGTACGCATCCTTTTGCCTACCAAATTTCCATAGTTATAGTCGATTCTGATTGGCTGAGATGTCAACCGAAGAATTACATATTATCTTTTGTTTCTCTTTCTATTATCGTGTCTAGTCTAGATAGTATTTAAACGTCTCTTTCTATTATCGTGTCTAGTCTAGATAGTTTATTTAAACGTCTTTGGTTTCAATTTTGTATAGATAAAATAAAAGCAGATTTCTATTTTACCTGACCGATTGTTATTTAGTCTGTATCAAATAAAAATAATCTCAGATTTTAGTTAAATCCAAATCAAAATAAATTTCTTGTCGATCCAGGTTATATTTAAAAAATTCCAATTTTATTCGTACTAAATAGAAATAAAATCGTATTTTATTGATATAAAATAATAGTAGTGGTCAAACAGAAATGACATTTTTTATTATTTAAAACCACATTCTATTTGATCCGAGATTGCTTGGTCTGGACCAAATAGAAATAATAGTTTTTATTGATGAAATAAAAATAAATTTCTATTTGTTTGGGGCTAAATGGTATATTTATTTATTTGGTCAAAACGAAATAAAAATAAATTCGTATTTTGCATGATAGATAGATAAAATATATGTACATTTTTAATGTATTAGAAATTTCCAGCCGACCAAGTAAAAATATTGCTTGAGCAAAATATAGTTATTTTTAAATTTTTACTTGTTACTTTTGTATTTAGCTTAAATCTCTAGAGTTTGCCAGTGGCGTTTACTTTAATACGGTATTTTAAGTTAAATATATATTCCTGTTCTTTTTTTATTATATTCTATTTGATCCGACTAATTTAAAATTAGTAAACAGAATAAGTAATTGGTCCGAATTTCTATATTCAGTCTCCGACATAACTAGAAAAAATTGTCTGATTTTCAAAAATGAATAATCCTGTTTACATCTATATAGATCTCATTTCCACTTTACATGTTAATTATACATATTTGTTTTTTCATTATATTAATTTCATATACATACATATCGATCTATACAGTCAATCTATATGTTTCGCATTACGATTACCTAAATGCAATGTCATATATGATTGTAGTTTTGCTCTTTTGTTTGCATCTTGTTATGTGATATATTAAATTTACTCATTAACCTTATACTAAGCCTGGCAAATATACGTTCGTCTCCGACGAGGTCAGCGCAGTTACCATCTATTTGGACTTTACACATTTATCTGTTGAATATAGAAGAGAAAATAAGTGGGACGATGGCCTAGTGGGACGGTAGTCAAGAACTGATGACGGAAGGGTCGTAAGGTTGAATCACAGAAAAAAAAAGTTTTATGTAAATATATATATTAAATTTAAAAAATGTCACAAAAAAGAAATGTTTAAAAATCAAAAATAATTACTTTAAAAACCAAAATTCTAGATTTTTGGAATTTCATTTAACTACTAAAGTTGTTCTTCTTGACAAACATTAGAAGTGATTCCCCTTTATCTTGAATCATAACATAATCCATTTTAAGTCTTTCGCCGTTGACAGAGAGGGTTGCTAGAATCTTGAGTGGAAGTTGCTGGCTTCGATTCATGTCCGTCTCCAACATTGTGATCCCCGATGACAACGTAACTCCCCGGCCGAAAGATCAACCTCACCTGGTTAATTCCACAACCATTCGAATCAGGGAGTTGAATTGGAGCAATGTAAACACAATTATAACCATCACTCGTCCACATCTTCTTCCAGAATTCTGTCCACCCATCAAGAGAGCGTTCAGAGAAGAACCGAAATAGAACCAATTTATGTGTATCGCTTGGTGTTATTGGTATCATTTCAAGTGATCGACAGTTTCATTAAAATCAGCGCCGTAGACAAAGAGGGTGCTGGGGCTTTAGAACGCCTTATAAAAACGCCTTTAAGCATTTGAAAAATTGTCTCTAGGGTCTAGTGTAAACATATTGAAACGCTTGATGGCATACTTGGAAAACAAACGTTTTTGAAAAACAAATTGAATGCGCCTTGATTAATAAATTGCATTTTTCTAAATCAATTTTTCTAAATACCATGAGAATGCTATTCTGAACAAATTTCTTCATGCCAAATGTCATTAATATTAAAGAATATTTATATTTTTGTTTAAATTGAATTATTTTATTATACTTGATTACATTCACTTTCCATTTTACAAAAACGTGTGACAGATAAATATCTATTTCATTAATTTCATATTTTTTGTTTTTATTTATTTTAATGTAAAAACCATAGATATATTAATAATACATTGGTTAGAGTAAGACTAGACCGGCAATGGTAAATAAATAGCGGATTACTAATACTTGGAAGAAAGAAGAATATATTTTCCCATCGGATACAAACGATCCAAATATTGTACAGTTGTCTCGCACGTGGTGGACGGTTCAAGCGTCTTGTCTGAAAGCAATTGAATCCAACTATTTAGCATTATGCGAGACTTGGGACACAGCAATAATATTGTGTGGCGACAGTGAAACACTTGCTAGAATTGGAGGCGTTATTAAGCAGACGGATTGCTTCTGGTTCCTATACAGCATGGGAGTATAATATTTCACATGCTTAATTCTCAAGTGACTTGATTATGCGCATACAAACTTATTAAGAAAGTTATATAATCAGTCGATTGACAGCACAGTCAGTCATAGAAGGACTGATAGATGTATTCGTGTGTACCATATCAGAGCATTTCTCTTTAAAAGACCAGTCAACTATACACTTAACTAGAATTATTTTGAGCAAGCTCGCTTATTTTCTGATGGAGACCTTACTTCTTGTGCGAACCGTCCTGTACATCACAGTCACCGGACTGTTGGCTCTGTTCCTCAAGAAATGGATATACCGACGAGGTCGTAAGTTTCCGCCGGGGCCCTGGTCTTTACCCTTCATCGGAAATCCATCTCTCATCTTTGCCAGTCGAGTACTGGCCGGCGATTATCGCCGAAA
>JAYRBW010114790.1:0-17686 GCA_036023295.1 Invenusta paracnida
ATACCGATTTTACTGTTTAAAAAAAGCATATACTTAAATCAAAAATATATAAAAGTAGGTCATACGCATTATTGATTCTAAAACATCGTATATTATTTAATTGGGAAATCGAAAAGGTACGCACGAGGACAATGCAATTGTTTAAATACATTGAATTTATATTATACGTTTTATTAGATTAGGCTTTCTATTATTACGTTGTCCGCGGGTACGCATTATCGATACGATTTAACATACGAAGTAGTTAATTAATTGAAATTGTACGCATTAGTGGTGCATACGCATTATCGGTGTTTTACTGTATATCAATTATTTTATTTGTGATAAAAATGATTTGTAAAATTCACACATAAAATTGAATTTGTTTTAAAATAATTAATTTGATGAAAAAGGAGATACTATATAATAATGACAATCATCAACTACATCTAAGTTCCATTTAATGTTCTATAGTTAATCATTCTATAGAATGATATATTGTAATTTGTAAACAATATCCAATTAATTTTCAGTCCTTCTAAATGTAATTAATATCCGTAATACTAACTAAAAATAGAATTTCAAATATCTAATAATGGTTGTTTACACTATGGTTAAGGTTGTTGCGAGACTGAGCTGATTTTCATCTTTTTAAAAAGTAAACAATACTTTATTTTTCTTTCGATGTAAAATTGGATTATTTTTTGATTTCATAATAAAAAAGCTTCGAAATCGCATATAAACTGATGTACTCAAATTCCATTGACATTGTGTAAATATATTGGACTATCTTTCATTGTTAGCTCATTGTGTAAAGATACTGCAGTCAGTGTATATATCAATGGTTTGTGGTGTATGTTCCTAAGATGTTTGAGCAGAACTTTGTGCAACCTAGTATAAAAACAAAAGGTTAACAGTCCACATATGACTACTGATTTGAAACGTGGCATACACCCTATTGTATTTCAGTAGGATAGATTGCGTCATTCTATGTAGACATAGAGAAGCTGTGCACCCATTGTTGAATTAATTGAGTCACTCCTTCAGTAACAATAATACACATGTGGGTTAAATACCTTTTGTGTATAACATAATTCAAGAAAAATTTGTCGATATAAGCTAATAATATTTTACTGGGAATTATGAAAATTAGTGTGGAAATAGGCGAATTATCGATATACCGAGTATACTAGCTGATTTTATGTAAAGTATACTATACTTGCAGAAATTCAATTCGTGTCGATATATGCAAATTATGCTGTATTTATACACACTTCATTTATTACCTTTAGTTAAACATGTTCATTATTAATATTTTCATTGAATAATAATAATAATTGGTTTCCGCAATCGAATGTAGCAGATTAATTATTATTAACTAAAGTATTGGTTAACCTGAGCACCAAACTATAATTGTATAAATTATGGTTTAAATAACAAAAATTCGGAAGTGATATATTTTAAATGGTTAATTTCCTTGCAAAATTTTAGAAGGAAAGAAGTTATAATAAATAAATTATTGTATTCTTAGGATACTCTAAATTTGATTTTATAATCGCCGTAATCTACTAATGAAAAGACGCGAAAAAATATTCTTGGCGATATAGTTAATAAAATTAAGATTATTTAATCATAGAACAAGCTTATTCTAGACATTATCGATAACAAGGTAAATATATGGTTAGAATTAAAACAAATATTAATAAAAAACAGAAATGATTCACACAGAAGTTCTATAAAAAACTAAACATTGAAGACAATTACATTACATAACAGACAATTATTGGACAATTTCATGCAGAAAGAATTGAATGGCAGCAAAGGTGTGATATAGGTTTCAGTAGTAAATTAATAGTTCTAGAAATTTAAAATATCGCATTTTTCGAATAAACAATATTGTGCATCATTTATATAATACCGAAGAATAATGTCACGTAGAATATTTAAAAAGAAAGGAAAGGATATAGTGCCCATTAATGAGAGAAACTAATCAAAAACTAGATTAAAACACAAATTTGCCCCATCACCAGTAAAAAGTAAACGTGTAAACAAGTAACGAGTGCAGAAACCACACGAAATAAAACTACTAACAACCAACCAAAGTGAAAAAAAACAAAGAAAATGAACATCAAGTTTGCAAAGTATAAGTCTGGTTTATTATATTTATGTCTATACAATAGTCAGTGAAAAGCCAGACAGTATAAAGAAAGAAAATACTAAAACCGAGTATAGTAAGAGTTAACTGAAAAATGGTATCGGTAAATGGCAATAATATCAGTTAATATCAAGGCATGCAACCAAAGTGGGAAAATGGATGCATGACAAAAACAAAAGCAATGAACTACTTAGTTAGTTGTCGAAATAGAGGGTAAATTCACAGATAAATGACAGTTATTTCAATACTTCGATAATATACACATACAACATACAAGTACAAAAAGGATTAAAAATTATGGCAAACAAATGAATAAAGCAAATACGGTATATTAAAAATATACTACTAACAAGTAAGTAGAACAAAATAAACGATATTTGTATCATTTGAAAGGGACGATACGTGCAATAATGCAGTAGTGAGTAGCAAGTTTTGATTATTACGTAGTGTAGAACAGTGGAGGTAAAATACATATTATAATATTATATACATGCATGCTGCGAGGGTGCGTTTGTACAGAAGTGTAAGAGATAAGAGGGCGCTGATTGTTGACACAAGAGTTACTAGTGCTGACCAGACACGTACAACAGACAGGGCAAGAGTAGAAAAGGGGACTAGATGAGTTGGGAGGGAGAGGAATGAAGGACAACTGACCTTTCAGGACTCGCGGGTTGTCGTAACTTGTTTCCTCTCATGAGAGATGCCGAGCGCATTTGGACTGCCTTAAGTCGAGCAGTGTAGGCCCTCCTCTCCTCGACTTCATCTTTGTCTACAGCTGATGCCTCCTCTTTTTGTCTTTCTTCTCCTGCCGAGAACCAAACACTACTAGAGCCTCCACCAGTTGGAAGGTTACTATCCGATGCACTCAGTCCTCTGCCTCCTGGACTAGTCGTCTCTTCACCATTAACACCACCCACACTGTGACCTCCCTGGCCATGTAGACTGGCGCGCGTTAGAGTGCCGCTGCCGCATCGACGAAGGGAAAGATTAGAGTCACCTCGATGGAGGGAAATGAAACCAGAGTCTCCACCACCACCCACTATGAGGGAACTGATGGCTGCAGAGGTGGAGTTGGTGTTCTTGCGGCCCAGAGTGTTATCTGTGCCATTATTTGGTTCCTGACTGTCTACTGAGGAGGTGTCGGTTGTGAGAGCTGAGTCACAGGGTTCGCTATTGCCAGACTCGAGCGTTCTGAGGACGTGGGTGCTGTTTGGGGATAAGGAGCGAGTTTTAATGAAAATAACAAAAAGAAAATAGAAAGGAAAAAAGATATGACAAGATAATTAAAACTATATAGAGAAGATAAGACTCTAGGGATACAGTCTCAGATTAAGATGAGGAAGGCGAATAAAAAAGATCTAGGTAAATAAAGAAGGTACTTGCACAGAATTTACCGCGCTAGCTATATAAAAAATATTATTATTATTATTACTTACTGTGAAAGTTTGTGACCCAGAGCGCTGGGAAGGGAGGTATGTGAAGAAGCATGGAAGGCACGCTGGATTGCGGGAAGTTCTGGAAGACTGCCCTGTGACTGAAATATGGGAGAGGAAATTAAATAAATGTACAGATATTGGGTCTGGAGGAATATCAGACAATTGTTGGTGTTAAATTACTAGACTTATTAAACCAAATTAACTAACCACAAAAATTCTTAAATATGGCTATGATAGTCTGCGATTAATTATTTCAGATTGACCAACAGAAAGCTTAAACAGTTTGTGACCTAACTTTTTGAGTATGGAATTTATGTAGATTTTTATTTCGGTGTTTTGGTTCAATAAATTTAGCGTTCCATAAACAATTATTACAAAATTATTGGAAACATATACATATTCATTATGATAAATTAATTATACACGCCTAACAATGCTTTTAAATATTTGTGTTCAACCATACGTTGGTGTTTTTTAAATGTATATCACAAATATTTCGTTTGTAATATACAAAAAACTTGATGCAATTTAGAAAACAATTATTAAAAATATGTTAGTATCTATAATATTGTCTCTTAAAGTAAAGTAAATTACATATTTATAGCGCAACATGTTTCGCTGTGCAATAAACAGAATCATCAGCAAATAGAATTTATGAGACTATACATTAGTAGATTTATACAAAGCGATAAAAGGGTAAAATGCAGAAATCAGCGAAGCATACACAAGGATAACTATTATCTTTTATCGGTTTTATAATGAATTTCTCGGTGTAAGCAGAGTTAATAAAGCAACCTTAGACGTTTAAGTTGGTTTAATTACCATAGCCAATGAGTGAATAACAGCAACAACATCGAATAATAAGTACAAAAGTGACGACAGTAATAACGGAGGGAGTAGAAGAAAATAAAATAATAAGAAAAAAAGAGTATTCAGCTAGTGATATAAAGAGTAAAGAGAAAAGAAGTAGAACAATGGAGAGGAGTGTAAAGAAAATAGAAAAGAGGAAGTGTTATTACCGAAGTATGGCCGAAAAGTCTTCGGATTTGGCACTGGAACCATTGCGGCGATTTCATTGTCTAAAAAGAGGACAAATTCAGAGTGTCGAGAGGGCTGTGGATAGTTCGATTCCATTCTACCAGGCTACATGCACATTTAGAGAGGCTGTACTATTCCAATACTGTCAATCAATTTAAAATCAATAATGCAGACCATGCAGAATTTAGAAGCACATTCCAACCAATATTGATTTTAATTAGTTTATACTATAGCCTAGCTACTAAGAATAGAATAGTTTAATTTCGAAAGAATAAGGTAAACATGGGAACTTGGGAAGGATGAAAAAAGACTATAAAAACTCACACAAGAAGTATTACATATAATAAAGAGTACTTGGGCACTACATTCAAAAGGTTATCGTGTTAATACCCCTAAACTACATTTTGAGGCACAGTTACAATCATTCTGTAACATTTCCTAATTTATCACACACCTAGAATAAAAACACGAGACTTACATTATGGAACTATATTATGTAAACATTAAGGAAGAAGCACAACAAAAAATATAAATTAGCTCTAAATGTTTTGTTGCCTTTCATATATTCTTTGAGATATATATTCTTTCACTTCATAAATATTTACTCATGCTGTTAATAATAAAATATTTTATTGGTGATTAAGCGTGTTCAATTTAAATTAAAGTCTTACTAAAATACAGTTATCAAATTACAATTCTAGCGTAGAGTTAAAAAACAACAATGCAAAATTAACAGAACTCAAAAGAATTGATAGATATCGTAGAACAAATCAGAAATATAATGAAATTATTGATAATGAATCCACATGTGTGTGTTGCATCAATATATGCAAACGAAAAGAAGATGAAAAATTCAAGACCCACACTTATGTATTTAACATTATTATCATGATTAGGCAGGGCAGAATTGATTCTCTGTTTTGCGAATTTTCTGCCGATTTAAATAGGGCACGCGGAAGATATATGATTAAAGTAGATTTAAATAGGGCACGCGGAAGATATATGATTAAAGTAGATTTAAATAAAGCACGCGGATATATGATTAAAGTAGATTTAAATAATTACCTCGAATGTTTCGAAGGAAGATGGTAAAATGTTTTTCGAATGTTTCGATCAGACTGGGGTTTTTTCGCGCATTAAATGTTAAGAATACAAACAAAGTCATAAATTACTTTGCATTAATGATCTGCATTTGTAAATCATATTGAGGAACCATGTATATGTATATTTTTTTCCGCAAAATAAACAGGTAAAATCACTTTTATTCCTATTTATATTTATTCTTTAAACGTTGTAGTCACGTGCCTTTCCACTCTGTTATAGATTTTTTTAAATACTATATTATTATCTTTATCCAATTGAAAAGACGAGTTTTCAATAGTAAAAGACGTAGAGAAGGTAAAGTACCCTTACTTACTGTGTGGTGAGGAATAAACCAATTACTTAACTATATAAATTATAAAATTGTTTTAATGTATTCAAAATTTAAACATTTTGTACGTTAAGAAATATTTAAAGGGTAAGCTATTTTAGTTTAATAAGATATGTACCGCATTACCGCGTGCCATTGCTGAAAATTTTCACACGCTGGCGGAATTCGCAAAACAGAGAATCAATTCAGCCCTGACTTACAAGTATTTGACAGTACAAACATATAAAGCTATTTGTGGTTGTTAAAGACTACTTCATTTTTAATAGTGTAACAAATAAATTAGTTAAATTATCAAATTAAAATCCCATAGAAAATTATAAAAAATAGGAAGTCGCAAAATAAACGACTTAAACAACGAAATAATATAGAAGAATTGATAGAGAAGCAATGGAGATAATACGAATTACTGTACACAAGGGTTCTGACAAGAAGTAGAGAAGGATGGGAAGACTCACAAATCGATGATGAGGACCCACAGAAGCTGCAGAAGAAGACTGAATAGAGGCAGTGTCCCCCGTGCTGGAAGGTCCTTCTGACACAGAGCTCTGATTGGATGAGACAGTGTCCTGCAGACTAGTGAGTGACAAGCCGTGACATCGGTGTTGGGCAGAGAGGCCGGAGTCACGCAAGGATTCCATCTCCTCTTCGAGCTTCTTCAACTGTTGGAACGAGATTGTCTTACATGATCACTAATAGGATTATTTAAATTTAACATTTTATTGTAAAAATTTGACATAGAAAACCAAATAAGTGCCGAATAAATTATATAAAATCCTCATATATACATGCACTCATTTTATTGTTGTCCAAAAACGCATTGTAGCAAAGCGTATTGTTGAAAATTATACATAATAAAACTAAGTTGTTCCCTATTTACCTTTCTGCTTGTCGGCCTATTTATAAACACTTCTAAAACAACAATGATTATTGTGTGTCGATTAACAACTTTGTAAAGTATTTTTTGACCTTGAATTTATAATATTAACAACTCTGTATTGTGTTAAAACCACCAAATTAGAAAGTCACCAAAAAATACTCCGTCGAAACATATCATGACACAAGGAGGGGTGACGGTTACCTTCATGACATTGGCTTTATAAGCAGTCTTGTAGGCTTTCTTCTTGGTCTCCTTGGCCTTTTGTTTGTTAGCCAGGTAGATGTTCTTCACAACAGCGAACTCAACTTCAATCTGTTTCATGCGCTCCTCCAGGGGACACTAGAGAGAAAGGAAGAAAAAACATAAATTTAAATAATACAATGTGCAATTAAGGTTTTAAAACAAATGAAGGGCAAAAAACACATTGAACTATGTAAAAACAAACTACTCTTAGTAAAACAACCGTTAAAATGAGCCAAACAGGGTCAGTCAGTTAATAGATACTGACAGAAACAATATCTACGAGATGCTATTGTCTTTATAAAAATATATTAATCCATTTAAACTAAAATATCTAACATGTACCTACATTAAATAAAAAACAAACATTTCACAGTATCAGGGATCAGAATTTCAATGTTAGGAACTATTTTCTCTTGAATTTTAGAAATGATAAAATTATTGTTTGGATGGAGTAATCGAGAAAAATTACTTGAGTGGATGAATTGGAAGTGGCAGAGGAGGAAGGATAGGATCCAGTAGACGCCTTCTTGACCAGATGAGGAGAGAGCACGAACGCAGTTGTCTGATGTTGTCTACCGGGGCCCTCGCTCACAATCTCATTGTACCCATCGGGCATCACTCCTGTCAACTCAAACTCCTGGATCATAAGACGCCTCATGTCGGCCTCCTTTGCCAACAGACAATGCAGTAGATCCACTTGCCGTGCTGTCAAAGTCTCAAGGTGAGCTTTGGCTTCCTCGGGTGTCATCGTCTTCTCTTCCACCGCTTTAGAAGATTCCTCTTCATGGCCAGAGGGTTGGGGTGGTGTCGCGGCAGACCATTCCAAGGCCTCAATATCCCCTTCTCCCTCTTCTGATGTCCGACTGGGAACTGTAGAGAGAAAATAATAAAATAACGATAAAAACACAAGATAAGAAATTCATAAATTATTTCAGGGTAAACTTTATGATTATATGTATAATATTATGAAATAGCTTCTTGAATTTTTAAATTAAATTACAACACCCAAGATATTCTGTTAAAAAGCTAAGTATGAAAATAGTTTATTAAAAATTTACAAATTAAACCAAACCCAATAACATAAATACATTATCCCAATTTTAATTTTTATAAACCAGCTGCATAAACCATTTTTGCAGCCTTTGCCGATGACTTTTATTTGACATCAGTATGTGGAAGTTATACAGAAATAAAAACACATTGTTAGAGAATTTTTCAGTTTCACGTGTTTTAATCCAGCACATATAAAATTATAGGATTGAATGTCAAAAACCATGAATCACTGTAACTTGAAAGATATTAACGTAGATGTGATCGTAACTGAGATTAACAAAAGACACTACTAACACTACACCCGAATTTATAAAATCGCCCTCCTTTTCCCTAATTCTAAATAAAAAACTTGCAAAAGAAAAATAGAAAAAACGTAGAAGAGGACACTAACCTGAAGAGCTTTTGATATTGGCCTGAGCCTTGAGGCGGGATCTGGCAGCGGCCGCTTTAGAGGGAACTTTGGAGAAGGAGTGACGACGATTAGTCAATTCATATGCTACATCGGACTTGTCACGTCGGGAGGATGAGGAATGGTGATGGTGATCGGACTGCTGAGGGATGGAGGAATCGAAGACAATATAACAGCAAAAATAATACTGCAACTAATTAATATTATTGTAAATGCTCCTTGGATTTTAGGCTAATTAATTTATTGTCATATTAAAAATATTATTAATTTTTTACCAGTAAATTTAAACACATACTTTATTAATAACCATATACGTATTAAATGACTTAGATATCAAATTTGGAATTAGGTAAGACAGTATGACCATCGATTTATAGATGCATATAGGGAAAATACTACTTCACCACTACAATACAACTGAAAGTATAATAACCGGACACTAGTTATCTATATATTGCATTAGAACATAGTACATACACATGCACCTTAGTATACGTTAAATATTAAGGTAGGGTTTAATTATTACAGGGTAAATGTTACCAATGCTGACAATTTTCCATGACATGTAAAATATCTTTGGTATTTTCAAAATCAGGGAAACAATTCAAGAAAGTAGTTATATTTAATTATGTTCCCATGTAAATTACTGGTTAGATACTATCTAGTAAAACCTGTGTAGGTTTAGGCACATGAAATACTTATGTATAATATAGAAAATATGAAAAGAGATAATATAAATGCATGTAATCTGATTCTTGTAATACATGTAATCATGATCATGAGTAAATACCTTGTCAAAAATTATCACATCTTGAAACTTTTAACCAGAAAATTTAAATTTAGGTATTTAAAATTCAGTAAAGGTGAATAACATATAAAAATAAAATAATAAGTAAAAAGTCGGTAATTTCAAGGAATAATGTGCTTGTTAAAATCGATTTCTAAATCATTTATGCCATAGGGCAAAAACGTGGTTAAAAATGATGCAATCTAAGTTCGATAATACAGTAAAATTTGAAGGGAATATAAAATTTTAGGAATATATTTATACCATAACCAGTTTTAAAATAACTCCAGGATGATATGCTCAACAACTGAATACATTTCTATACTAATTCTACAAACTTCCAATGATTCAGGGAAAATAATAAAACACGTTTAATAAATACAGTTTTGAGAAACATAATAATAACCAGAAAATACAATTTTGATTAAAAACATAAGATGAAGCAAATATTTATCTATTAATATGTATGCAGTTTCACGTCATACTCAGGATATTATAATATTTAATAAAACATAAAACACGCATAGGAAAATTCCTCGCTAAAATGAGCCCTGTATTATACAACATTAATATTCAGTCATTATTTACTTGGTTTCCACAAATAAAACACAATTATAAAATTGAATAAGACATATTACGTGACAAAATGTCTGTCTGGTTTATGAATATTGAGCAATCGAATGCATCATTCCTTTTCGGCTATCCGACCGCAAATATTGACCATAATTAATGATCTACAACAAGTGGATATTTGTATATTAATATGTCAAATAAACTACCTGTGCCAATTGTGGTACCAACAGTGCTAGAGCTCGATGAAACAAAAATGTGTAATATATTTTCGAAAATTACATTTTCCTAATAAAAGAAAAGCAGCTGTTAATCTTTCTTTTGCAGTAACAAGAACTCCTATAATATGATCGATATTATAGTCAAGTTGTCCTTAGCAGTAGGTAACACCAAGAGCGCCAGTACCAATATTTATTAATTGTAAGACATATTTATAAACGTGTTCTTCATTGATCAGTTGGATATGTCAACAGTATTATAGAACAATGAAGAGAAGTTTGCATAAATTGAAAAAACAAAACAAAACATCTATAACAGACTGCTTATCTAATAGGACAAAGGGAATATTAATACTCGTCCCCTATGGTTATACACGAATACCTATATATTAGCTACTATCTAGATGTCCATCGGTTATAATATAACCGATATTATCGCTATCGTATAAACACATTGAAAACTTTATATTGGCACGGCTTTTATGAAACACCGCTGTTACTAGTCTATTATAATGAAATAGGAACGATGTTATTACATGTTTCATATTATATAAAACTGGACCACAAAACAACCCCCCCGCAAATCGACAAAACAAGCGCGTTGCCAAAAAACTGAACTCAGCCTAATATATTACGCGCAAGTCAAAAGATTGGACTTTTATCTGATTCTGTCTCGCTTGTGTAAACAGGTATTTTCAATGGTTTTGCCCCAAAACAAAGTTGGATCACTGTCGGGTAAGAAGCTCCATAAACCGCCTTTAGCAAATTGTTTAATCCGATTATCATTAACTTGGCCATTGTCGTTGTTATACTGTCAGAAACAACTACAATTAAAGTGTTCATTTTTCACAAATTGGCAACTTATAGAACAGAATTACAACGCTAACCGCGGGCATATAGACGGAATTTTTATAGACTCAAACAGATAAAACTCGCGTTAATATCTGCGGATTGGCAAAGAATAACTTAGATTGGTTAAATCTAACAATCTAAACAATAAAGAGCCGCCCTCAGCAACTAAGACTTAGGAAGTTGGTGAACCGGTAAATTGACTGAACAGGTAATAGTATCAAATTACTCAGCTGACGAATTATATATAATTAAGAGGAAACACTATTAAAATGTTCGTAATAGTCAGGATGTTTCCAAAAAAGTATGCGTCAGTAATCAAAGCATTCAGTGGCTAACAAAATTAGCAATATATATTGATATTATGTAAAATAGAAACAAATTAAAATATAATCATATTATTTTGTATTACTTTTACTGAGATAATTTCGCTGTTAGAAATAATGTCACTGAAGTTCCTGTGTGAGACCAGAAAAGCGAATCCACTAATTGATTTATTGAATTAAAACTGTTGTATTGCAGAAAAATAGTTCTTACAATAGTGTACAAAAGAGTGTAAAATAATACACATTTTTATATTAATGAAATACCCCAAAATATTGTTATTTAAAATTGTTATAATATATTTTAATATTGTTATTATAGTTAAAATACTGAAACCATATTTTAATTGAATATTATTGGAAATACAACTTTATTTGAGAAAAAAATCCAACCGTATAATTATTTTTATAGAATAAAAAATTGTTAAACGTCAGGTGATTATTTACAAACTTGCCAGTAAATTATCTATTAGTAAGATTAAATTAATAGTATCACTCGAGAAAAATTGAAAAGTTAAGGAAAATATTGACTTATTATAAATTATCGAACATTTCAACAAAAAAGACCGATAATAATTTGCAATATATCAGTATTACAAAGATCTATTTTGAATAACAAAGTAGTCTCACCTTAGAAGTCTTTCTCCCCATAGCGAAGAAGTTGAAATGATCTGTGGCCATCATTGCAATAACTTTGGCCCTCTGCGCCGTGGCCACTGCCCAGGTTACAGAACTTGTCGCAAGTCCGCGTCGAGTCATGGATGTTCTGTTGGTGGAGCAAGGACAACAAGACACACTTAAACTTCTATACTGGTTATAGTACCGCTTTGAGAATATCGCTTCAACAAGACAGTACACCGAAATAAAGTACTCCAATAAATAACTAAACAGATTGTTTAGTTCAGCTGCTCGTTTCGCATGCAAATAAAAATGAGCAGATAACCATTACCTAATAATTGGGAGAGAAAGAAATGAAAACGATTGGCTAAGAGGCTATAGCCAATAAGAATAGAGTTAGGGTTATTACGCAATAACCCGCACGCGGTGTGTGTGTGGTAAAGACAGATTGCAATCTTAACTGCTTTATGGACTAAAAGCCAGACATTCAGAGAGAGCACTGTTTACCATCTTGTTACGGCCCATTGACCTGCATTAGACAGACAGTTCACTCGATCGTTGATAAGTCCGAGCTTGGATACAAAGCGAGCAGAAGAGCACAGAAACCAACCCCAATCCTTTTTTGTGTTAACATGATTTCTACATCAAGCTTCTGATGGTAGCAAATCGACTTAGCTACTTAGATAATAGTCTGTTGAAAAGGGATAAGTGATATGAGGCGAAAAATTGAAGTAAAACAGGTTGCTTGGGCGGATTTCAGTTCAAACGAGCAAAATAAATAGATTCAAAAATGGGCACAATGTAATTATACATGATGGCACAGGACCGTTTTACAAAACAAAACGCGTATAGTATGTAAATTATACCTACGTATTATACGATTTCAAATTTTATCTATTTAAGGTTTGTATAACATGTTATAAAATAAATGAAATATTTAAAGGGTACATCTATCTCATGGAATAAGATTACGTTAATTTCGTGCTAATAAGTTGAAAATGAAGTATTTTTAGAATAACATTTTTCCATACATCTTTCGCACTTATATAGCAATAATTATCATATACTTTTGTAAGTATTGACATTACAACAATTTAAAAATATATCAGAGATATTATTAATTTATATTTAACAATGAATTCATTTTAATAAACGCATGTGTTTGCACTTTTAATTCAAATTTAGATCATATCGACATCTGAATACAAAATCTTGATAATTTAGTCCAGTCATAAATGTTTAATTTAACATTGTCGCACTTCATAATTTCTGTACATCTGCATTCCCTATAGGGAAATCGTATAAAATAACCGTAATTATACTGGATAATGAAAATGGCACTGATTTAATGAACACATCAAATATGAATTAAAAATTTAACAGAGGTCCAATTGTAAGTCGCGGGAGAACACTAAAAAAGTCTTAATTTAGTCATAAAAGCTTTATTTAATATCATTTATTGTTACCTTCTAAAATGTATTACTAATCATATATTTAGCATTACCATTATCTGTTAAAAGCCTCCTAAACCCAGACAAATATTTCTAGCAGTGTATAGCAACTAATAATGTAATATACTATTTTATTAAAATAGACGCTCATAATGAAAAAAGAAATCTTATATAGAATTTAAATACTTCATTATTAACGTTTTAATTGTTTCCAAAGATAAACAAACATGTCTAGACTATTTGTGATTATACATTTAAGTCATCTTGTTTCTAAAAATACAATATCAAAATAATAAAATTGTAGAATGTTTATTATATAAAAAATAAAGAAAAACACAATAGTACTCTAAAATATCTATATATATATTAAAAATATGAATTCCCATAAATACACTTTCCTTCGCGTCTAACTCTAATTGGATAAATAAACGTAAATTAAATGTATAGAAGTTGAAATTGTTAAGTCAATAATGTAATATGCTGTGAAACTGCTTATTATATCTCAAGGGAAATAAATATATTTACACACCAACTTGTGTATTCATACAATTAATTTATCTAGAACATTAAATTAACTTAAGGTATGTGAATTGCGTCTAACTGTCAGCTATGCCTAGACTACCAAGCATGCATTACAGTTATTTCATTTGACTCTATGATTACGTAATCAAGTCTACTACTGAGCGAAAAGATGAAACACTTGTATCGAATGGAAGTAACGATATTAATACCTTGGTGTCGTAATAATTAGATTCCGCATCTTTAAGTTAGCAGCCGACAGTCGATAGGCGCCAAGAAAATGTAGACATATATAGTGATGTGTTATCACACTGAGTTTTCAGAAGAATATATAGCAAATCATGTGTACAAGTATGACGTAATACTTATTTAGCGCATTTCACAAGATTAAATTTAATATAATTTAAGAAAGTCGATTAAATTATAATAATATAAATGAATGAAGCGAACGAGAGAAGCGAGCTCAAGGAATAAACGAGCAAAGGAATTACGATATGTTTAAAAACTATGCTTATTGATTAAATGAATAGATTTATAAGCAATAATCAGCATGATATATAATGCCCTGATATATTTTAATTGAGCTTAAATTTAATACTAACTATTGGCCAAATAAAAATTATCTACAGAAATGCAAAAATACATGAATAACGTATTTCTAGTAAACCCTGGCGTAGTAATAATTATAGTATAACTATAACACCAAGGCTTGCACACGAACATACACAGTATGATGAGACAATAGATTGTGATACACCCATTATCATTATACTACATAGATGGAAGTATGAGAATGCAGCTAAGGTCGACGATACATTTTATTACTTTGACCGGAAGTCCGTGACTAATACATTCACCAAGTTGTATTAAAAGCTATCTGACATATTATTAAAGAACAACATAACGTTGGGCATATTAAGGTGGAGCTTGCAATGTGGACATCAGTGTACAATGGGTTGATTACCTCAAATACATTTCAGTGAAGAAGCTGTTACACAAACGTAACAACTATACTGTAGAATATAAGTAATAATTTCACTAAGAGATACCTACGTCATATAACATAGCAGGAACGAAAAGTTACTGTGCTAACCAAAACTAATTTTAAACATGAGTGTGGAATAGTATAGCAAGCAGGGATCATTCAATTAGAAAAGGGTCTGTCTGTCTGTAACACAGCTACAGATAACTGACTAATTTGTGGATCATCTATATTTACAGGTGCATAACTGTTTAACCTCTGGTCTGGTTTGGTTTGAACAGAAAGGGTTTGTGTGACACCAATTCTGACCGAGATATGGAACCTTTCTATCTATTCTAACAATATATTCGTCATTCAATGAATAGTCACAGAATAAAATGTGTGTAATACAGGTAACAGGAAGTATTGCTTGAGAAATATGTTTGCGGTCAAACAATGCATTACTAAATGATAATGCATGTCTATAACACTTTGACATAATATAAGAAAATAATCTATTTTGACAAATTTTAAAATCTATAAAATCTGTTTGTAAAAGTCAATTAAAATTCATTCAAAATAAAGACGTCAAAGAGATACTTCATAAAAACAAATTAAGTTTGCTTATCTAAAAAATAAGTGTCAAGAAAACGAATAAAATATTAACATTAGCTTACATTAAAAATTTCCAGCTATTATTTTCAACTTATTTGAAATATTTTAGGTTTATTGTCGTAATTACAAACAACAGTAAATTAGGTGTCATAAACCATTAATGTTAATATGATTGAAAATATACTAAACACACTAATTTTATTAATAAAAAAATCCATATTAATACGTATTCAAGAAAAACATACTAGAACAAATTTAAATAAACGAAACTGAAAAGTTTGAACATATACGAGATATTATATAAAATACAAAAATATAAGTAATCTATTTTCTAATATATTTCATGTTTTTAATAATCATTAGAACGATGTAAACACAGATACAGCAATACAGTATGCACTAAGTTTACCATGAGATAAAGCGCAAAGCGTATAGCGAAAATATTTAACTAGTGAAGACTAGGAGATTATTATAAACCCATTATGTTATACTTATTTAGTATTAACAGTAAACAAGATAGCCGTAGCAAATCAAATAAGTGTTATAAATTTTAAGTTGATCAAAGAATTCCACAGTAATAACACTGTGTACTCAATAATCAATTCTAATTGTATAATGCATTTATAGATCCAGTTAAAATACAAACATTATTTTTAATAGAGAGCAGAGTAGATAGGTAGTAATAATTAAATAGCTCAAAAGAAGCGAAGAATATATAGTAATATAACTGGAATGCTATACAGGGTCCTTGATAGCTTTGTTATCTGACAAGTAAGGTATTATAATAGCTGGTATATAAAACTGGCGGCATCCTATGTGTTACCATATCATTACACGTCATACTATTAGGTATGCCTTGTTTTCTGAGTACATAATAAAATATTAACGTAACGAAAGCCAAAGGAGGAGCAAACAAGCGGTCAACAGCATTTTAAGAATGGTAATAAACATAGTTAGTTGAGCGCCAAATATGTCATAGCAGCTGGAGTTAGCCTGTGGTTCTTCAATGTTAGTGTTTAGGTGATGAGGTGTTAATGACTGATTAATTATGAAGAGAAAAAGGAGCTAGAAAGAGGTACTAACTGAGCTGAGGAAGAGGGAAGCTGATGATAATCTGGGGCAGTGAAGTCCGTGTGAATGAAATTGCTCCCACGAAAACTAGAGTAGGTTGAATGTCTGAAATCGGTAAGGGGATTATCGACTTTTAACAACCTCATGAAGTTCTATATTGGACAGGTAATAGATGCCAGCCAGTTTCTTTAGCCACTCGTGTGATTATTCGAATAATCGAATTTATTATAATAATCAATCAGTTTTGAAGATAGATATAACATTTTATAATACGGACATAAATAAATAATAAAACATAATACGGTATCAACTTAAAATAGAAAACAACACCCACAATTCAAATTTATCTGAATTATCACTAGATTTTCCTATTTAAGTTGATAAAAATAAAACGATTTTACAATTTCTTTAAATATCTTGTATGCAAATGTTATCTAAGTATACAAAAACACACTAATAAATATTCTTAGATTAAATAATAGTTCGATAAAGTTAGTAATAAGTAAATTAAAATATAGTTAACTCAATCATTGCTATACCTAACAAACAAAATATCATTATGAAATTGTAATGCTAGTTTCATTATAACCAACATTTTAAACGATTTCTGGAGACTTAAATATTAGATTTCGTTCAATTTGGTTGATGTTCTTGACAATTTAAGCCTACATGTGAGTTATCCCTGTTTCTCAAACAAATAAAAAAAGACTAGAAAAGACGGTCAGATTAATACAATATTGTTAATTCTGTTTACTTTTTGGAGTCAAGAACTTCCATAATGACCCGATGCTTGCTTGATGTCGTCTCGTTCAGCTGGGTCCAAGAATACGACTGAAAGGACCAAAAATATAATTACCATAATAATAATGTGGTTGTAAGAATTCATTAGATTATACATAATAGTAAAGAAAATAAGGAAATTACGGAGTTTTAAATAATTTGAGAAAACAAAACGGCAGTTGGTGTTAAAAATAACCTATTCAAACTAATGAACATTGTTGGCATATGATAATGTAAGAAAAAGTACTGTTCACTTTTATGAATGAATAAGTAAAAAAGCCACTTAAAGTAATAAAATGATA
>JAYRBW010114801.1:0-40263 GCA_036023295.1 Invenusta paracnida
AATTGGGTATGGCCAAACAACCTCAACTTAATTTAAAACATATTGGTTGACAAATTTGTACTGCAAAACATGCCTGTAAAGTAAACAAAAGTAAAGATGTATACCCGTAAAGCAGCTTGTTCTACCTTTCCATATATTGAATGCTATATATGTAGGATATTATGTCCGGATAAAAGACTGATTTAAAATTTAGATAAATAACCTGGAAAAAATATATTGCATTAAAAAATAAGGAAAGAATTTATATTTTTGGGGATTCAACTCGATTTCTTCTAAGCTTCTATAAAAACAAATGCCATAGTCTGATTGTTCCTCAACACTTATCACATTTATGCAACTAGGTAGGTACTTTAGGCTTAATGTGGAATGTTTTAATATTTTAAAAATCAAAAAAGATTTCATCAAACTTTTAAAAAATCAATAAAATCTAATCTAACGCAGAATATGTTCCGATCATAGCTATTTTGTGATACTTTATTAACATAGATTGAATATCTGAAAAAATGACGCAACAATTTGAAATGTTTCTTGTCAAAATATAGATATTATTGAGACTATTTATTACTTCTATTATTAAAATTCAAAAACATTAGTTTATATTGCCATTATGAGTATATATATCAATAATTTGTATGGTTTAGATCTTAGGCTCTATAAACCTTAATAATTCATCACATGATTATACGATGTAATATACATTGATGAGAGAATTCAATTAAATAGATAGCATTATATCCCATTCCAGTGCAATTATACTTTGAGGAGGATAATACGATTACAAAATAATGGTATATTCCACTAAAGCAAAACATTGTCTTACCTAATTCTAGTTTATCAACTATAATGGCTGCTCGATTGATAACTGTGGCTGCTCACAGTTATCAATCGAGAAACCAGGTAGCCTAGTTGTCTAGAGCGCTAAGCTTTGGATCTCTAGGTTGCCTGGTTCGAGTCTACCTTGCGTTGATGATACCCAATAGGTTGAAACCGGTAAGTGACTTTGCTTGATTGATGCTGTGATCTTTATTTGTTTATCTACTGCATGGAACTACCTCGCATTATGATAGCACAACTTTAGTTTACTTTCAAAGAAGACAGAAAAGAACGCATTTATATTCATACATGACGAGTATATGAACAAAACACATGTACTTAAACTGTTCTTTTACTGACAACAGATAAGATGAAATACGAGTTATGGAACATGTTTGATGGTTTAAAAGTTTATATTTAATCTGACAAACTCAAGGAATTAGAGTGGATTCGTTTTTCCACAAAGAACCCTTTTCCAGACATTAAGCATTGTCGAGACATACTCCCAGTCACAGTCGATATATTTTGGGCGGAAATTACAATCAATAATGTCATTGCTAATACAGTAAAAACATGTCATTGTTTGACTTCATTATCTGAATATTCTTTAAGGTATATTTTCATAATTTAAACCAGTCGACCGCTAAGCATTCTTTGACTTATTGAGCATTTTCCAAAATACGTAGAATTATTAACGATTCGAATGTCGCTCTTTAAGAATTGTTTATTCCAAAAGTCGGAATCATTCGGCGTTACCATAGAAATTAAGTAGGTCACGTATCTGCCAGGGTCAAAATAGAAGCGCGAAAATATATTTGAATTTATATGCACATATATAAATTAAATCATTTGTTTGAATTGAGTTTTAAATAAACGTATTTGCTTTCTACGTTGATGTGAAGTATTTAACGATTCATTTAAAATGTTAAGTTTATATAGATTTGTTTTAAAATATGTATTTCGTTTTGATGCCCCATTTAAACTAAAGACCGACACAATAATCGTTCATTTCAAAATGTTAAAGATTCCTGACAAAATGAGCGTTTCTAATGATTCCTCTTTTTGGAAAACGCTTATTAAATATTATCTTCCAACAGTTAGCCATACTATGACCTTGATCAATTAATCATCGTAACTTTAAATGACATTATTGACAGACTATTCGTTTATTCTGCTCTGTAGAGTATTCACAATTTAATGGATAGAAATTGTAAAAAAACTCGTCACACAAAGAATGTTTACGAACATTTATTTAACGAGAATAAATTGTTTAATATCATCATTTGCGCCATCATCACAATTCATGTTATACATTATTAGTTTTTCGCATGTTTTTCATGCATTTATCTCGTTACAAAGTATAAAAATATGTTTATTAATCTCTTATTATTTTTAAAATTAAGAGTACATTATCAATCGGATTTTGCTCTAAACCATAATTAAAGTAAATCTGACATATTTCCGTGGAAAAATAGTAACGGTTCAGTTTTAAAAGCATCCTTTAGAAACAGAAAAACAATTTTCCAATGATAACCAATAATCCATTGATTTCGACAATCGTATTCATACTTTTTTATCAATATATAGGAAAGACCGGCAGCTACAATGATTTAACAATATTGACACTTCTAAACAGTGATCCGAACTTTAGTATCTATGTTTTTCTATTATTACTATTTCAGCGAGGATAGGAGATGTATTTACTAGTAAACTTCATTTTCATCACGAAATAAACCGGAATCTTTGCAACATAAATTAAGGCCTTTCTTGACAAAAAAGTGGAAAACGAATTGAATAATATTGAACATTTAAGGAATTTTGGATAGTATATACAAGTCTCTACTCACGTAAATATATTGTACTTACATTTCGTGTACATGTATATATGTATAATACTAAACCTGTTTGTGCGTCATATTTTAAAGTTTACAATTTAAAATATGTTGGACACATGAAGGTGGAGATTTATGAATTATCCGTAAATCAAAACTAGGAAATGTATTTACCTATATTACCTATAATACTATATATATACTTATTATATTCTTTTTTCAAATCCAACGCATTACACTTAACTCAAAAACTATAAGGCTAAAACACTTTGTGTATTAAATTAAAGACATATACATATTGATTACAATTCTGCCGGTCTGCCAGCCATTCCTTATAAGACGTACCTATAAATGTCGACTCAATTTCAATTTTCAACTTCTGTTAATTTCAAGATTATATTTCATCTGGTATAAATCAATGCTTTTGTGTATATTTATTTATTTATATTATAGCATACATACGATCAAATAATTAAAGAATGGAAGTTGATCATTTGTGACTTTAAAATATAGGTATGTGCTTGCAATGAAAAGTAAAACCATACTATTGTATGTTCATATCAAGTATATATGTATTCATTTCAAACAAACAAGAGAGGTTCAATCCCTGTTTCTCATTCTTATTCTTTGTCTCAAGTTTTTGAAGAAGCTTCTCAGGACCCCCGCGTATACTTTGCGGAAATGCGTTGACAGTGCTTACAAAAACAGAGTGGTGTAAAAATTGGTCGTACGCTTTTTCTATTATAGGTGGGAACACCACCAGAAATTATGTTCAATTCTTCCCACTGTACAATATAGGGGCTGTTGATAATAATGAATACACGAAGAAGGAAGAGGCCATTTAAACTTTAAGAAAGGGGGAATTATAACAGCTTGTGTGGTGCATTAACAAGTTAGTTTAAATGTCATGTGGTGATTAAATATTGTCTTGTTAGTTTATATAGTGTAAGAAAGTTTGATTTAAAAATATTTTCAAAAATAAAATTAATTATCAAAATATTGCATATAATATTGTAGTTGTTTTGTAATTGAATACTATTTTAAAAGCAGGAATGCCTACATACAACTGAAACTATTTGTAGACATGATCCATTTTTTAAAGCAATCGATAAACGTAAACACACTTCATTTTTTTGTCTTTCATTTTTATCCTACCGCAAATCGAGTAATGCGTTTTTCATTTTTGACATGTCTGTTGATATGAATAAAACCTTACAGTTATTCAATTTAAAAAAATCAAATTCTATAATAATATATTCGAGATAAACACGTTAGAATATGAGATGGAAATATTAGAAAATCCTCGTGTTACGTACGTCCTTTAGAAGAAATGCATACCTAGATACATATTCGCAATTGAAGAGAATAAATACGTTTTCATGTGAGCTCGGAAGACATCTCATATGTCACTTTCGCATTATAGTTGGCTTCAAATAATGTTATTCACAATAACTGTAGCATACATATACTTTGTGGATTACTTAGTTCTGTAGACTAGACACATTTACCAGGGATATGTATGGCTGCTTTAATTAGTATGTACATATGTATATCATTCAGTACAGAGAGAGTAGTATTCAGTCCCAAGAAAACAATAGCTGAAGTAAATTAGCGTAACTTTAACCATTGAAAACTCTACCTAATTTGGTCTACAATGGCAATTGACAAGACGCCTTTTATTTAACACAATAAGTAAATTGCGTAGGCAAAGTCAAAGTAGAATCCATACAAACTTTTAACACATTACCTAACTAGTCCGAATTATGTGTATTTTTTTTAATTCGAATATATAAACTTATATCTAAAAGTAATTTATGGTTCATGTTTCATGTTTTATGAAATTTGAATATAATTCAATGTTGAATATTGCTTTCAGCAATTGATACATTTCAGAAGGAGTAAATTAATTCCTCGCGTATTTATTTTTAGTATGACAATAATAGAAACATATTAATTTCTATTTATCGAAATGTACCTAATAGTTTATGAAACTTTTTTAAATTATAAAATCTCTTACTACTATAAAATTATGCTTAAGTTTTCTCTTAAGAATTGAATTCAATCAACGCAAAAACGTGAGTTTCCATAATAATTCTAATTCAACTAAATAATAAGTTGATAGATATTTATTTAACATCATAGTTGGCATACCAAGCTTATAATATTATAGACCAAAATAATATCATAAAAATGGAAGGGGTTTAATATGTTGAGATTCATAATTAAAAAAATGGAACATACATTTGTTTTCGATCGTTATACGGTGGTTATAATAATGTATTAGTTCTGTAAACATGTTTTACCCAAATTAATGAGATACCCTATATGTATCCCAAAGACTACTATAATATTTAATAAAAGCTCGCGTTAAATGAAGTTAAACGAAATTAATGGGACATTAAACTATGCGGAGTTACCAAGAATAGAAAAATGTGCAAATTTTCAAGTATAACTTGAACATTCATTTTTGTCCGCACATATATTCTGTAGTAAAACTCCCATGATATTATACATATAATAAGCAGGTTGTTATAAGAAATAGTTGATGTATAGCCACGCGCTTACATTCTATTATTAAATGAATCGCGATGTGTCACTTGACCTGGGGGGGAGTATTTAGTTTCCATTCTTAAATATAAACTAAAAGCGATGCACTAAGAAAAACCTAGCTTATCTTACGTGCAATTAATTATTGTAAATCGTATCATATTTAAACAATGTTTATAGCTCATTTGGTGTTCAGGTAAAATATCTCCAAATAAACTGTGTATTCAAAAATGTATATAATATATAGAAAACGTATAAAATATGCTAAGTTATATTAGAATATTTATAATAGATGTGTATGTATTACCCCCAACATTGACAATTGAATAGTATATCATGTTTAGAGAAGTATCGTACAGTTTTAGTCAGAGTACTTTGACTATAGCAAATTAAAATCAAAACTATACATTTAGTATACAATATAGGTATTTTCGCAATGCAGCTCATTTTTGGATAAAAGCTCAGGCAAAGCTCTCAGTCATCAGATAAGACACTTAGTTCCTGTAGTTCCGGTAACATAAGATAGACAATTACTGGTTTCTCTATGTATACTCGATAAGTTATCATCTGCTCGTCTAAAAGTTAATGTACAATCGGATCCTGTTGTAGTAGCTGTCAAAATACGACGGTTACACTGATCAGAACAGACAGAAAAAGGGTAACGGTTATATTATGGATCAAGATAATATCTTCGAAGAATAAGCTTGCATGAGATAGAACTATTTTTTATTTGAAAATGTACTGTTACATATCCCTGTATAAAGGACTAAGTTATTCTGAAATGTTGATCATACTTAATCGCTGTAAGGCATTATTATGACACCTGCACAGTAAGTCAATACATAATACAGTGAAATAAATCCTCGGTGACCAAGATAGAATCAACGCAATTTTTCCAACGCCTGTAGATTCCCAATACCAGAATAATTTCCATCCCACGTGTATGCTCAGATATTTAAGTATATTTGTGCTAACGTACTATATATGCTCTCAGCATTTTATGGTAATTTTAAGTTTCTCTATATGTTTTACAAAGACAACTAAATAAGCAATATTGAAATACTGAAATAATTAAAGTCTTATACGCCATAATTCTTATCTGTACGTCTTATATGACCATATTCCTATAATACTATATTTTGAGAACTATAATACATGTAAATTAAGAACATGTATCAGTAGTGAGTATTCCTTTTTTGATTAATACGTCTCAATTTATACTAAACATTGTTTCGTTCTAATCGTATAGCAGCTGAGAGGCGTGTCTCGTAGGAATTAAACTTACCGATGACGATTTAAGTTTTAAAAACGACTGCATTATAGTTTTATCCGAGAAATATAAATACTGTACTACAAATGTTGCCACTATTTACAAATGGAAATTTTGGATCAAATACAGCTGCTTTTAAGCAGCAAGGTTACCGATATTGCAATAGAAATTCAACCAAAAATAGAAAGTATCTAAATTAAACGTATAGATAAAAATGCAAACAAAATAGGATGCTTTAATTACTTTTTAGTATTACATTCAATACACTTAATTATAAACTTCAGTTAAATAATACTACATATTATATTGCATATGCTTGTTTAGAATTATGCATAAAATCATATTGTTTGCAATAATTTTGATTCAACTAAATTTCGTTAATTTCCTATTTGTCATTCGTAATTTTCGTATATTTAATCGAGAAACTTATCTATTAAATCAACCGTAAATTAATTGTGTTGATGTTTTTGTTGTTCTCAATTTTACTAAAATTTGAGGTTTACATATATGCTTTAAATTGTACGAAATCAGTTCATTCATTATATTTAAAATGTGTCAAACGGGGTCTTTTTTCGATCCCACCAAAAGTACTAAGTTGAACTCAAAGAGGTGGGCTTGCTGTCTATTTGTAAACGCTAAAACTAAATTGATAATTAATCAGTATTACTTTTAGTTGCGTTTGCCTGTTTTGTCTGTCCCAATAGTCCAGAATGAGGTAGTAAGTCCGGAATAATCAATATTTTCATATCAACTCTATTTGTCAGCATTTTTCACAGATATTATTTACTTCATAGGATTTCACATGTTTAATGCGTATATTCTTTCATTAAATCCCTATCAGACTCGCAACTTAAATTGAGTTCAATGAGTTACGTTTTGAGTTAAATATATAACACTGTACTTCTGACTACATTACTAGGTATTACCTAGTATACTAATACTAGGTAATACCTAGTATCTAATACTACATTATCAGGTACATGACAATAACATTTTCATCTTGCTTCTGACAGTGAAAGTCATTTGTCGATTCCTATTTTCCGAAATATGGGAAGTTTAAGTGTCTCAAAACTATGAGTTTACGCAGAAATATATTTTGACTTTTTGGAACACCCTACTTTACAAGTCTGCTTGCGCTGAAGCGGCCTGGCGCCTCAAAAACCGTTATTATTTCGCGTATTAAGAAGCCCTCAAAATTGCATTACATTCAATTCAACATTTACTCAATCAAGGTTTCAATCGATAACGATACAAACTAACATACTAGATATTAAACAATTGACCTTTACACAGGGTTACGTAACAAACATTTTCAACTCAAAACTTCAACCTGATTCAGGTTTGTTTATTTATTAAGACATTATCAGGTACATGACAATAACATTTTCATCTTGCTTCTGACAGTGAAAGTCATTTGTCTATTCCTATTTTCCGAAATATGGGAAGTTTAAGTGTCTCAGAACTATGAGTTTACGCAGAAATATATTTTGACTTTTTGGATACCTACCTACCGGTATTCCTTTAGATCAATACGATAAACAATTAGTATAAATTGGTAACTACGAGAATTTGAAGGAATAAGTTGTCTACTTTTGAAGTAAGTTGTAATGTTTAAAAATATTTATAGCACCGTTTACTATAATTTGCGAAATACACTGTTAAGTGGATACCTACGAAATGTCACGGATTGTGAAAAATATTTACCTATATACTATATTTTATACTATATATTCTATACACTATAGATCCATACTGTATGTGAGAACTTTACGAGTAACAGATTATTCGTGTCAACTGTGGTTTCTAAAAATTAATAGAGTGTGGTAAGAATGATAATTGTATTTGATTAATTGAAATTGTATTCATAAATAATTCCATTATAAAATTAATTATAACAAAAATTACATTAAATATCACGCTCAACGATTGTTTCAATATAGTCTGATATTTTTTTACAAACATAAGACAAAATAATTATGCAATTATTATCATATATATTAATAGATACATATATGTATAGGCATATATACTATAGTTGAAATGAACGAGAAAGTTCAACTTTGTTTCAAATATCGCCGACTAACAGCGTTATAGAAAAAGTCGTAAGCGAAGGAGGGAGTCCGATTCGTAAAAAATAGAATTACTAGGCATTCCTGGCTAATACTATAAAGTAAAATGTAGCTCATGTTCCAATTCTTTTTGACACGTTCTTGAATATAACTGTTTTTATTTCTTTTGCTCTCCTTTCCTTGCAGAGTGGTGACGAAATCTTTATTCTTACAGAAGCAGAAATGATGATCAGATCAGAACAAGCCCGAAATGCATGCATGATAGAAATTGCACAAACATGTGAGTTGAATGTTTTATTTAAAAAAAATGCATTGACATAATATGTAAGTATTGCACCAAACTTGTATTGATCATTTAAATGATTTCCAACTCACCTTTCGATATTGATTGTTTCGAACAAACCTTAAACACAAAACGTAAACGTAAATGTAAATTCGGAAGTAAACTATATTCACTTATTATGATTAAAATAACTTTGGTTAATTATTATTCTTATTCTTATTATAAAATCTCACCACAATATTTGTTTAACAAAACACAATTAAATTGAAATATAATGGGAAACAAAAGCATTCAAAATAAACACAAATACGAGAATCTACAGGGAGAAAGAATATATTTTCTTATAGAGAGAATGAAAAGATCTAGTTTAAGTGAAAAGGGGAAGTGTATTCATAATAGTCGGTACGGAAAAGGTGGAAGCACCGGAGTATGAGACCGAGTGGGATGGGGCGGGGCGGGAGGAAAACACGGCTAATAGGGAACAGGAGATGAAAGGACTTGGAGGCTGAAGAGACAGTCTATATCTTTAGTCGTCATATAATGTGGGGCGTACTCGTCTAGACGGCAGTAGTTTAACTGTAGTACGTTGCTCTACAAGATTCCAAAGGCAGTGTGCATTGTCACGATGGTGTCGCCGGAGTATTTTATCAAAACGAGTCGAGGAATATTGGATTCGAATCAGTTTTAAGAAATTGGATTGAGAACAGCCAGCATAACTTGTGTTTCCTTTATCTAAGTGAGTCAATTATAAAGAAGGAATTGATTAGTGTTTAAACAGTATACATATTTCTACTTCTCTCATGCTATACAGGTTCCTGAGTACCAGAAAACATTGTGTCACAGCGGTGTTATCACAGCGTAAGTGTAGTGTTGAAGATTATAGTTGAACATATAGGGTCAGTAAATGGATTAGTATAGAGGAAGTAAAGTAAGGGACCAAAGACTGAACCGCAGTACAAGTTTGAAGGAAACTTGGTGGAAATGGAATCTTATCAGTGAGGAAGAAAGGGCATGATCTCTGAACCAGAGCAAGTTGACAGGCGCTCACGGAGAATAGTATGGTCTATATATTGTGGAAAAGATGGCGCTAAGGTCGAGAAGAACGGCAATTGAAACATTATTCAATTTGCCGCAATTGCTATATAGCATTGTAGAATTATGAAAGGAAGGTTTCGATAGAGTGGCCTGAACGATAGGTAGATTGCAATAAAGACAGGAGGGAATTTTAACTACGATGGACATGAAGACAAGTAGAGACAAAATGTTCAATTCATTTCGAGAGAAAGATTATGCCGGATATAGGGCGGTAGTTGGCAAGGTCTTACATATCGAGACCACTTTTATCTTGATGATACTAACGAATACTAAAGATATTTCAGAGGAGTGAAGAATACCAGATTATTAAAGCTTACGTTACTGATAAGACGGGTGATAGGAGCGAAGAACGTGTTTCACTAACCAAGATGGAGTAGGATCATAATAGGATTATTATAATAGATTAAAAACTGTTTTGATATATTTCAATAATCCACTTATAGTCCAGCGACATAGCTCAATTTTTAAGAGAATTGTGCAAATTTCGATAAAAGGATGAAACTTGGTTCTTCATTCGAGGACTCTATGACAATCACTTTCTGATGGGGAACCAAAACTAGTTTAATTAAGTCTAATATTACCTACGTTTAAAATTCATTGTATTTATCTTTTAAATACATATATTATAAAATAATTGAAAATATTTTATATGTATTTATCTTCAATTTTAAAATGAAGAACATAAAAAGAATTCATACACTACTTCTGAATAATGTATTGAAAGTAATTGTTTAAATGGAATAAAAGTGTCATATACAGTTGATCTGCCCTTAAAAATGAAATAAAATGTTTAAAGGATATTCAGCGTTGTTAAACTTAAAAAGAAACAATCACAACTTAAGTACCATGAGATATATTGAGAATTAAAATGATAACATCTGATACGTTGCGACTGTTTTACAAAAATTGAAACAATTTTTTTCTTCATTATTTTACTTTCGAGAATATTTCATAAAATGTTTACTATAATGTCGTTTTATGAAATCACAGGAAAACGGGTTATAAATAATTGTTATGTTTGTTCGTTTAGATCAAATATGTTGACATTTATAGATAGTGCTTAGAAAATGTTAATGCTTTTCTTTGCGGCGAATACTTTGAACTAGGTTACTACTATATGCATTATACTTAGAATTATTTTATATCTCTACAATAATATTTTCCTAATCTTTCCCCATATATGCTAAACCGTTTGTTAAATGCTTTGTAAAACTATATGTTTATTTAATTAATATGAATGTCCCTTTTTAGCGATATTCTTTTAGCGAGTTTCACAAAAGTTGTAATATCGGAAATGTCGATTTCTTTAACATGTTTTTAATGCTAGAGTTATCAAATGCATTTAGAGCAACTGAAAAAAAAGAATTCATCGTAAATTAATTAATTTCCGGTAATTTGTGCACAATTACTAAACATCGTTAGTTTTATTTAAGGCAAAATAAGAAACTTTATATTAAAATCGGTTTCTAGACATCAATATTTCAATATTATAGCATTGTTATTCTTTTGCATCTTACATAAATTCATTTAAATATAAATATTTAACTTTTCTAGTGAATAGCAATGAAAAATATTTAATAAGTCATTTTATTTCTTACTGTATAACAACTTTAGCTGTAATTTGTGGTATTGTTTATTTGGCATATAGTCTGACTGTTAACTATTGTTAATTACTGTTACAAAATGAAAAATACCTAAATGTGTGACTAAGTAAATTTTATTTCTTAACTATAATAATTAAGATAATATCTTCCAGCACAGATTAAAAAGATATTTTACAAACGGTATTGATTTTTATAAATGTGGAATTTTATTCCATACTGAAATTTGTTGCATCACTAGTTAAAAATTCATGTTGAAAAAATATATATTTATTTAAAGTAGCATCTATTTTCCTATTATAAAATTAATTAATTAATTTTGAAGCGTTTCGCTCTTTTGGAGTTAATCAGTGAAATGCAAAGTATCGAACCGGGGTCCTCATGATAAAAGTGCGAACACTATATCTGTTTGACCACTGGAACTTTATTGATTGTCAAAACAGTCTTTCTAGCCATTATGGCAGGTTCGTATCACACGAACTATATTATTTAAAGATAAATCAATGCCACATGATACTTAGTCACGACATCATATGTTTCCAGTTAATGACTCTGATCACCTGAGTTAACAATTAATCGGCTGAATAATAATAATTAAATATTGTTGCAAAGCGATTGATCTTCGGTGATAAAGTAATTATGGTGTTTGCACTTTAATCATGAGGACCCCGGTTGACATATTCTGCATGTCACTGATGAGCTTCATGAAGAGCGAAACGCGTCTGACATTTGAGAATGTAGCGATTGGGAAACATATTTTATTATTATTATTCAACTGATTAGCTGTTAACTCAGGATATCTGAGTCATTAAAGGAGGCCACATAAATATGTCTTGGCTAAACATGACTTGTTAGTGATTTTTAATATATTTACATTATAAGTTATTAACCTTTTCATGCTCAAAATGACATCAATTGTAATAACAATATACCTAATATGGTTATTTCAATGTAGCAAACTGTGGCGAATTAATATGCCAATCACTACATTTTAGCATTGTGCACTAGAATTTCAATTTCACTTTCCAAATAATGTTATAATAAGTAACGCAATAATTTATTCTTAAACATACGCTATATGCAAAGATATCATTATTGTTGTCAAATATCTAATTTAGACAGAGTCTGATATATGTTTCTAGAATTAAATGCGATTAACTTATTTGCTTATTCACCAGCCAGAGTTAATGGAGGTTGCTTAAGAGACCTAACACGATTGAAACAGCGCTTTCGGGTCGTCCATAGCAACATGGCACTAGGCGTACGAATCGCTTTTTAAAATGATCGATGTATTTAGGCTGACAATCTAAACTGATTATCGTTAATATTTATTACATATTACTAATTCGTTATATAACCCTTAACAGCTGGTTATACTACAAAAACAATAATCTTAAAATGTATAGCTGCGACATGATCAGTCATAACTACAATGATTTATAATGGCAATACGTTTTTATACCACTAGTGTTAAAAGTATACAATTGCATGTAAAATTTAGCTCCTAAATTACATTACAGTGAAATAAATATCATAATTTAGTTCTCCAACACGTGCAAAACCAAATTTTTATAATCATGCGTTTAAGCATAATTTACTATTTTACACTGGAGAGGCGTGTCAAGTTGATCTATAAAATTGCACAAAAGCATGTTTAAATATTGCACCATTAGGTTAAGTAGGCGGATTTAATTGTCGTTAATTGTTAAAAACTGGAAATCTTCCAACCAAAGCACTTCATAAGGCGCCTAGATTACATAAATACTGATTGTACCTAATTAGTGTTATTCACAAAATTCCTGTTTGTAAGTGCTTTTTAATAAAATCCTATTATACTGCTTCAAAAGTCATACGTACACTCAAAAGGAGTGTTGCTAAGGAGAAAATAAAGTAGTGATATACGCGTACGCCTTATAATATGAAATATGGCATTATTAACATTTTGAGTCATATTACGATCAAGAAGTTATGGATTAATGTATTATGGCTCCCACAGCATAGACATTCTAAAGAATTGGATGTGTATATTACCAAGGGCTATATCTTGGTCACTAAGCAACCAAGACCCTATAGAGGCCATCTGCACGGCTGGGCTATCAAGGGAGTTGTGACCGCCTGTGGCATCTCCCATAGCAACCATGGTCATTTATGGTCATGCATGTATGGTCAAATATTGTCAGTTTTTGTAAATTGATCACATTTTTATAATTTGGCTGTGCATAATCAAAAGCCTATCTCGATTTTAGCATATATAGAATGTTTAACTTATTTCAAATTTATTGCACTAAATCAAATAAATACAAATATGCATGTGATGTACATATTTACTTGTATGCATGGAATAGTGAAATGTGTCGATAATTTCTATGTAATAGCGTAGAATAGTAAAAACAATAATGTCAATGTTAATTATAAAAAAAGGAGTAAAATTCCACAATTAAAAATTAAAAATAATAATCCGAAACATTTTGTTTATTCACAACACTAACCATTTTATCAATCAAAATAGGAAAAAAAGTTAATTGTCTTTGCTGATGTATATTTAAAGTCGTGTACCCGTTGTCCCCCTGTCTTGACTAATAATGGAACTAGTAATGACTAACCCAAACGTCTCTTAGATTATAATTTTATTTTTTTAATTGTGGGTTTTTACGTCTCTATATTATGTGTATTTAATAGTAATATTTATAAGTTTATGTTTTTAGCAAGTGTGTGACCACGTTTTTTACTAAACTTATATTTATAAGAATGACGGTAGAAATATATCAATCTTTACAATACCTAATTACATTTATTGTGTTTATATATTCAGTGATAATATAATTAATAGATGAGCAATATCCTACAATATCATTATTCATAGTTAAAATGTTTATTTTTCAGCATTATATAAGCACGAAATCTACCGAAAGCAGATGCGCGTGCTTTTGATTACGCTTTTCTGCATATGAAATGTGTCTGAAATGCACATTGAAAACCTTACATCTCACATAATAACATAATAAACACTTCATAAAAAAAGTAGTACAATTTTGAAACATTACATTACGATAAGTAAAAATAGAGAATAAATAATTTAAAAAGTTGAACAACTACTAAAAACCTAAGAAAGCGTTTACTGTATCAAATCAACATCGATGTTTTTGACTATGTCTCTGAGCCATTCTAAAATGCCAGGGTCATTGATAGCTGCAGTCGAATGTTCGAGATATAGACGCTAGAAATATACGTTTTGTGTCAAGTAACAAGCTGTCGACAATTTCTATTGGGATACACAAAGACCTCATAAAGCAAAGGTGGAAGTCTAATTTATAAAATTCCAATTAAACTTCAAGTAACTTTTCTTTCAAAATGTAATACTTTAATAACAATTGAATGAAATGATGTACACTATTTAAACAAAAACGAAACAGTTAAAATTGTTTATAACATACAAGTTATTGGTTGCATTGTAGATGTCACAATATTTGTTAAATCGCTTGAAAGTTTCATCAAGTTCTTCACACTAAAACAGTAATGATAAAAGTTAAATATTATAGAAATTCCCTTGTTATATATTTTAAATATACGTGTATGTAATTTATTTATTGAAATTTTGTTTAATAAGTAAGATATAACTACTATGCAGAGCCAGTACAGAACTTGTTTAACTAACAAGATTGTTCACAAATTAATCTAATTTATTATAATTTAGGAGAAAAGAGTTTATTAATAACATTTAACACTGCCTAGAACATATGTCTAATTTCTCGCATAAATAATATATGTACATACAATAACTTCAGCTTGAATTTCAACGTATACGTTTTCCAATAATATTGAATATAATAAAATTTGCCCTCAAACAAATACTGAAACCAATCTCTGGTCTTCATGTATTATTCATATTATTCGACTAATTCTATTTACAATTATAACAATTATGCGATATAATTCTTTACTTGCATACTAAACTAGTGCATTACATTTATCCAGGACTAACTATGTTTGAACCATGTATGTATACTCGACTTATTGGATAACAAATAAACCAAATTTTTGTTCATGTTGACATAATTTATTTGAACCAAAAAAAGACATATATCAAACCGCCGTTATTCCTCTACGTGCATACTATTTACAAATGAAGTTAGCTGATTGTTTATTGTACGTATTAACTCGTAAAATTTGTCCCAAATTTTAGTTTATAGCAAGAATTCAATTTCATTCATTCATATTAGTTAACCAACTCTGTTATTGGTTCATAAGCACATCTTAAATATATGGGTCATATTTATTCCGAAATATACGTACACATATATATACATACATACATACTTGCAGAGATAACCAAAAACTTTCGAATGTTTGTACTTATCTTAAGAGTGGGAAATGAAGCATCAGTAAATAAGATCACACTCGCATGACTGGATCCTAACTAGACGGAGATAATATTCGAGACAGATCACATACCATTGATCTTGTATTTCGATGTTGCAGGTACCAAATTAATGATCCCTCTTATTTAGTCGGCAAAAGTCTATTTTGTACTACTTACTTTCGTCCTAATTCCATATCCGAATCTCCTCTCTCTTTCTCCCAGTCTATGTCCCGTCTCTCCACCTCCACATGATTAAATGTCTATGATTAAATATGTAAATACCGTGATGAGATCAGGGAGGGACTGCTCTCTATCGAAAGTCGAAGGCTATAAGAGATCCCACAGCTCTGACATAATTCGGAGTCTAATCTCCTTTAGACTTTCATCTCTCTTTATACTCACTGACACATAGAACAAACATTCCCCTTCGTGTTTCGTCTGTGTATTTAGGACTATAGTGTATAATATGATATAGATATGCGTACGTACAGACCATGTTTCGCATATATGTATATTTAATGAAGACAGGGTTTCCAGAAGTCGCGCTAGTTGTCATCCTTTTGAGAGGTTTATTTCATAGTCTCGTCTACCACAACAAAAAGCATTAGAAACATTCTTTTTAATTATAGATTTAAACAATATGTTAAAGGACGAAACATTTGAATATATGACGAATATATCGATTGACATTTTTAAAGATTTAACGGAAGCTGCCGAAATTATCCTCACTTCACTTTATGACTAAAAGTATGAGCAATCAATATCTGAGTCGATAGAAATTGTATTATATAAAATAAATTAAATTAAAATGTATTCGAATATTAAAATGGCATAAAATATACAATAGTAATAGTGTATAATGCTCTGGAATTAAAACAAGCTTTTAGGCAAGCTAGTTTATCCCATAAAATTTACAAAAAATAGTTAAAAACTGGTTTGAATAGTGTAGTTATAAGATGTACATATCTAATTAGTATTAGAGTATCTAATTTAGTATCATCTTAGAATGTCTATAAATTGGTATTAAATGTACATAAATGCAAATAAAACGTGTATTATCTGTTTATAATGTACAATATAAAGTAAAATGATATATATATATAAATATGATTGAAGTGTTGTATATAAATGTTTAAAACATATTAATTAATTCATCTTAAAATTGACAGAACATGGCAGGATAATCTTGTAATGTGCATAACTACTTATCTGTGCCATTTAAATGTTCCATGTATATGCATTTAAAGTAGGATCAGTGCAAAAGATGTATGCTTGTCTGTGAATCGCGGTCTAGACCATTTAAACTAAGTAGGTACTATCCATACTAAGAGGGGAGATAGGAAGACGGGGAAGAGGAGGTAAGAGGGGAGACTGGGGGGAGAGGGGAGATGGGAAGAGGGGGGAATAGGTGAGATGGATAGGGGAGACTGGTGGAGAGAGGAGATGGGAAGGCGGGATTTAAGGCACCCCTCGAGCATATTTTTCTGCGATTTTTAAATGTAAAAAATAGAGCAATGTAAGCTTCCGTGACATTTCTCAAAATAATGTTTTACAACGTTTAGCGCTAAATTAACTATTGTTCACTCAAAGAGGGCCAGACGTGACCAGACCCTAAAATGATGAGCAAAATATGTCATGTTAAAAATGCATATCTCTCTTACAATTGACAAAATTCTGAATCGGGTACTGATTAATTTTAAGTATTAATTTACAAAGTACATTAAGAGCAATTTTTCTTGCAGAACATATTTTTAAAATATATTGTTTTACATATAAAATTCACAATTTGCCTATTTTTTATAGAAAGATATTTCTGATCATTTTTTCAATTTTTGTTTAACTACATACGATGTTTCAAAGCCCTACTCTCTTAAAAAGTTAGGACATGTTTGGAACCCTGCGCGAATTATAGATACAAAAAAGAGGCCAGTATGGTCTGGTTTTAAGCTCTCATTCTTCGAAATTATAAAAAATTGAACGGTAAACAACTACTGAGGTACGAGTAAAGTCTAGTCGTCTGATGTAACTATCATCAATAAGAATACAGCATAATATAGCTGACCAATGAGAGGCTTTAAGAAAAGAAAGCTTCTAAAAGATACGTTTTCTGCTTAAAGCCACAGTAGAAGTTTAACTTTAATTCCATTGTTTTAAAAGCATTTAAAATTTAGTACTAATATAAAAGGTAATTATGTATTTAATGCAGCAATAGTCTAATATTCTAAATTGTGATCCATATTTGCGGTTATTAGTTGAAAGTTTAGTTACAACGATATAAAGATATAAGGATTCAAAAATACCGCTTAAATTACATAAAAAACGCAAAAAACCTCCCTTCTGGGATCATTCTTCTAGAGCCTTTGGGGACCAAAATGGAAGTTACACTATCGGCGCGGACCCTGTCTAGTTGCTGTGTTTGATCGGTCTATGTCTTGCTCCCATATTATCTACAACTTCATATTAATAGACAAATAAATTCAACCTCTCTTCAGTCTTGTCGATCGCGCACAACATTCCCCTCATGGGATTCGATACATCGACTCATAATTAAACCCTTTTGTGCCCGTTTTGATCATCTTAATAAATCAATTCGCAGAATTACCATCTTAATCAATCAAAACAATTCTGCAAAGTTAAAGTAATTAGCGTCACATCTCATGAGATTTAGCTACTCTATGAGCTCAATTGCCTTTCATAATATTGCTGGAAGATATACGAAGCATATTAATTAGGCATATATATTGTAAGGATGTTATCTTATCAATAACATTCGATTTAAAGTGTATTAAACAAAGACATATATTATATAACGTTTGAGCAAACGTAGAATAGTATTTAGATTATTGGATTATTCCAATCAAAACAATTTGTTAATCAGAGAACTTTCAGACAGACATATATAATAGTTCACAAATAATAGTTTAGATTAATGAAATGGTCAATAAACGTATACATCAGTAAAGAGCGCTAGCGTTACTCAAATAATATAATAGAAAGAAATACTTTGTGCAGCGTTGTGCTATTTAATTGAAATAATTCTAACCTCCTGCAAAACAGAAGCTTAATTTGATGATAGAAAACCGTATTTTATAGATTTCATTTTTCTGTATCATACTTCTGTTATAGAAAGTAGAATTTATTATAGTTGAAAGATATAATATCAATAAATAAAAGATATTATGAACATATCAATTCAAATAACAATTTGAAATTATAAAAAATTAAATCCGGTTTAAAAATATATAAAAAGAATATTTATACGATCGCAATAACTTAACATTTGGAAAGGATCTTTATTTTTGAAACAATTCATACTTATTCAAATTGTTACACCATGATTTTAATAACCGGTCGATATTTATAAAGTATATCAAATATCTCCGCTACCTATGCCGTATTCGAAGACATTTTATTATTACTCTTTGCAGGCAAATATGCTTTTATTGTAGCATTTTCTATTATCTCATTGATAATGTTTGGCCAACTAAAATCCCGAAATACATTCTTTTTGAGTTATTATTCAGAAAAAAAGTCGTCAGCCAGAAAGATACACAACAGTAATACAATATTTATAAACTATTAGTCTGATTTTGAACGGTAGGTATTAGCAGATTATAGAAAGCAAATAAGATAATGCATTAGCAAACGTTTAATCTATATTATGCACCTATATAATATAAATGCCATATCTGCATTTGCAGATAAACTAATTCATTGTACGCTATCTTATTTAGTATTTTATTTCTCTAGTTATGTAATGTGTGTTAAATGAAAACAATTATTAGTTACATAATTATTTAGTATTCTCGTGATATCAGTCGAAGTTATAGAGAAACTTATCATAGCTATTTAACATGCATAATGTAATCATGATAATGTATTCACCTCATTTTTGCTTAAATCCACTCTTTCTTATCGTTGTATAAATTCTTAATTTTTAAGAGAATTATAGTGGGGGCAGTGCATTTACACTTAAGTCTAAAGATGCGTGCGCATGTATGGTGACCAGAAAGCATGAATGGAGAATACATCATGAAGTCTAAACTGATCGAGATTTGCACTTATAATGTATTTGAATGATATTATCCCTTTCAAGTTATGGTTGCATTTTATTCAAATGAGATTTTAATAATGCTAGGTTCATTAAAATATGCATATATAAGCTAAAGTTGTTTGAGTTCTGCCAGTCAAATAGTAATGATTTCAGTTTCTGTCAGTTTAAAAATAAGATTAATATTGTAAAACAATTTCAAAAAATATAACTGTGGTCTAAAACCGAATTCGTTATCAAATATTTAATAACCATGCTGTTAAGCTATCATGTTGATATCTTGTAGAATATATGTTTTCATAAATTAAAGTTTAATTGAATGATATGTGATAATAATCTTAATCAAGTAATTAATAAAAACATAGATATATTTGAACTAAGTATGTGTATGTCTTAAATTTATTTACCGATGTACTACTTACTCAGTAGTATATTTTCAAAGAGAAATAGTTTTAAAACATAAGGTTTTCTGCCACAAAAACTGCCTCTAACTTGACTTGGGTTATAATTATTTCATTTAAGTAACATAATATCTAGAAAAAAATATGTTTTGTAGCATATTACCTTTTTTATAATATATTGCATAACAATTTGCAAATTGGTTAAGTATGTATCTAATTTATTTTCGCTGGAAATCGTTTTTATTACCATTCTCAATTAATGCTATCATTGTTTAATTTCTATAGCTGTAAATTCCAGACAAACATTTGTATATATTTGTAATTATTTGTATATATACAAAGTTATATCATGTGAAAGGGATGAGTCATCGTTTAGTAGTGGCAATTTAGTTGAATGAGACAAACCCCTGTTAGTTTTCCAGATCATTCAAACTCAGACTTCCAAGGTCTATACATGATCAAAATCAAAATAATAATTGCAATTTTTTTTCAATTGATAAGAAGAGAAACAATAAAATCTATTCATGAATGATATTCATTTTGTAGATTATACATCAAATTTAAAAGATTCTCGAAAATCACGAGTCGTTGTCTCGTGAATTATGAAACTATTTTTAAATGTTTAATAAAAACACATGCTTAATAATAATCCCCACCTTACACGCATATAATAAACCCCACAAAAAGATTCCAATATAGACGATAAATCCAATTTGATCACTCATACACACACAAACCAAAATTGAATATTTAAGATATCGTATTAGGTGTGTAGTTACCACAATGTTCTCGCTAGCTGCACTTGCAATTTAACAAACACTAGGCATAGCACCAGTGACGCCACATAGCTGTAAGATACATTCGTACGTTCCTAGGTGTATCTATTTATGCGGGTATATCGACTTTTAAGTGTTTTATCAGCATCCATATACATGTATGTGATTGAATATTAGCTGCACGCACGCCAATTACATCATAAAATTTAAATATTTTCCGACGAAATATTACCTTCATTTTATTTGGAGTTAACTGCAAAATTATCACTGACGATACATAACATATTTTTCTAAGATATTGAGATTAACATTTGCTATTTACAGCTGGTGGTTGTTGCCAAGACATCCTGATAGCTTAAATTTAATTAAAAAAGAAGGTAACACGCTGTCTCCTGAAATATCACTCATCAATATTAAATTATAGTTATTAATCATTGATTACGTCAATAGTTTATCTATACCAGCTTTTAAGTGTTAAATAAAAAGATTACACAGTCGAAATAATTGTATCTCGCTAATGAATGTAAAATTGCACTGCCTCTTTTTAACACTATACACAAATGATACATCGCACTGCTATCATATCGCTTTATTTAAACCTTTTTTTTTCTTTTTTTTTCATTAACGCCATCCTTACCAGGGGGATGAGGGGGGAAGGGGGAAGAGAGGGAGGAGAGGGGAGCTTTAAGACATCCTGAAGCATTTTTGTTATGATGTTTAAATGAACAAATAAACAAATGTAAGCTTCTGTGACTTTTTCAAAATAATGATTTACAACTTTTAGCGCCATAATATAACACCCATATTGCTGGTCACGTGACCAGTATTATGCACCCATATTTCTGGTCACATGACCAGTATTGTACACCCATAGTGATGGTCACGTGATCAGTATTGTGCACCCATATTGTTGGTCACATGACCAGTATTGTGCACCCATATTGATGGTCACGTGATCAGTATTGTGCACACATATTGCTGGTCACGTGACCAGTATTGTGCACCCATAGTGATGGTCACATGACCAGTATTGTGCACTCATAGTGATGGTCACGTGATCAGTATTGTGCACCCATATTGCTGGTCACATGACCAGTAATGTGCACCCATATTGCTGGTCACATGACCAGTATTGTGCACCCATAGTGATGATCACGGGACCAGTATTGTGCACCCATATTGATGGTCACATGACCAGTAATGTGCACCCATATTGCTGGTCACGTGATCAGTATTGTGCACCCATATTGCTGGTCACATGACCAGTATTGTGCACCCATAGTGATGGTCACGGGACCAGTATTGTGCACCCATATTGCTGGTCACATGACCAGTATTGTGCACTCATATTGATGGTCACGGGACCAGTATTGTGCACCCATAGTGATGGTCACATGACCAGTATTGTGCACTCATATTGATGGTCACGGGACCAGTATTGTGCACCCATATTGATGGTCACGTGATCAGTATTGTGCACCCATAGTGATGGTCACTTGACCACACTCTAAACATGCCCTCCTTTGTAAAAGGCTGAGCAAAACATCCTTTTTATGTACAGATTTCTTTTTTCTTTCATAGTCGACGCAACTTTGATTCGAGTACTGATAAATGTTTTTTAATAATTCACTTTATGAATTAAAAAAAAAACATTTTAAAAATATCAAGTTATATTTTTTTAATTATGAAAATTAATCCTTTTACAGTAATGTACATATTTTTTATACAACTACAAAGTTTTCAAACTCAACTTAAATTATTGTATGGATAGAATTAAATTAGTTCCAGTTTTATAAATCTTGTTAGTCATCCTTTTGAATTCTGTTCTTTATTTTGTAATGTGTAATGTTTTACTTTTAATTTTAATTTTTACAGAAATACAAAAATTAATAAATATATACATACTACATTAAAAAAGAAAATTAGCCCTCATATATTTCGTTTTTTGCATTCATATTCGCATTAAGTAGTATTCATTTTAACAATACCTAATTCCTTCAATATTACAACTTATTTTTTGTAGATTACAGACAATGTATATCCTGCTCATCATTCAGTAAATCTATTCAACAACTTTCATCCTACACGACCATTAACAGGAATGATAACATTTATTACATAAGTACCAAAAAATAAAGCTTCTCTAAGTCCCAAATACTGCTTACTAGTTACATACAAAAGAGAATGCAGATCAAGCAAATCAAGCTAAGAAAGATAGAGATTAGGAAAAGTTGACAAATAACTTTAACACAAACGATCATGCTAAATTGTCAAAATTTAAATATTAATTATAGCCTTATTAGATGGGCATAAATTGCGTGAGTTCCTTCTGGAACTTATTCCACTGTGATCTCAAACATGTATCTAAACTTTCTTTTCGTACGTAATTCTTATCCGTTCAGGTTCTTTTTTTGTTTTTGTGTTAACTCATTCTTAAGTTCAAACGATTCCACGTCCCCCAATTAGTAGCCTGTCTGGTATAATTCGAGAAGTGTAGTTCTTCCTTTTCAGTCGCCAATCAATCCATCTTAAACAGAAATTTAAATGGTTATCCAAAAATGAAAATTTTCCGTATTAACTAGCTTTTAATTTGTTTTTAATTGCTCGCAATATTAAATATCCTGTTACTCTTTCTTTCAAATCAGTGTTATTTACCAACTTATCTGTTCTGAGAATAGGTAGTGGCGTTACTTTGGTCAAACTAAGCGCCATCTCTTCACTAGATTTTCTGAGTATGGCTAACCGTCGAATAATTCGGCTATTACTTCTCACAAGACTTTCTGAGCATGGCTTACCGTCGAATAATTCGTCTATTGCTTCTCACAAGACTTTCTGAGCATGGCTTAGCGTCGAACAATTCGGCTACTGCTTCTCACAAGACTTTCTGAGTATGGCTAACCGTCGAATAATTCGGCTATTGCTTCTCACAGACTTTCTGAGCATGGCTAACCGTCGAATAATTCGGCTATTGCTTCTCACAAGTCTTTCTGAGCATGGCTAACCGTCGAATAATTCGGCTATTGCTTCTCACAGACTTTCTGAGCATGGCTAACCGTCGAATAATTCGGCAATTGCTTCTCACAGACTTTCTGAGCATGGCTAACCGTCGTACAATTCGGCTATTGCTTCTCACAAGACTTTCTGAACATAGCTAACCGTCGAATAATTCGGCTATTGCTTCTAACAAGACTTTCTGAGTATGGCTAACCGTCGAACAATTCGGCTATTGCTTCTCGCAAGACTTTCTGAGTATGGCTAACCGTCGAATAATTCGGCTATTGTTCGCAGCGTTTTTTCAATTTTTCATGTAGCTGTTCCGTTAATATTAATAACGTTTCTATTTTAGACACTGCCAATAATGTTCTTCAATGTTTTTCAATTTTTCATGTAGCTGTTCTGTTAATATTAATAACGTTTCTATTTTAGACACTGCCAATAAATAATGTTCTTCAATGTTTTTCAATTTTTCATGTAGCTGTTCCGTTAATATTAATAACTTTTCTATTTTAAACACTGGCAATAATGTTCTCTGTCTTTCCATAAAAACATCCTTGTATATATTAAATATATCCAACTTATTCTAAATAACTTAAGTATGCAAACTATAAAACATGTATTTGATTCGTTTTTGTAAAATGTGATTTACTTGTGGCTATATATTTTATTTCAAAGTATGTATTTATGATTTTATTTGCAAAGAATTGCTTTTAACAAATAATGAGGCTACTATAAATGTCTCATTTATCGGCAATTTTCATAAACAAACATATTATACTCCTACTTATTTTTAATTTAGAAAGACATACAGGAGATATATATATCTTTGTACTCTGTGTGATTATATTTAAGTGTATGTTAATGTTAAAGGCATTTAGGCATTTGTTATATAGCTGAACATATCTACAGAAATTCATTTGGTATGTATTTTATGATTAACGCAAAAAGCATATTATTTTCTAAAAACATAGCAAATATGAATATATGCAGAATTTGTTGCTGCATTTGTATATTACGTTGATAACATTATTTATCCAAACAAATTTAAAATTGACAAACACGCTTGATTAAGGTTAAAACGTTTTTTTTAATAGATAAGTGGCAATTAAATGAAAGTTTATTTTTATATTTTCCGCTTTGTTTTTAATAATAATAATAATTACATATTATTAAAAATAATGCATAAATATATTTTTCGGATTATTTATGCAGCGATTTTAGAAATAATTTAATATTAGCATAACTTATTATATAACATTAAGATACAATTTAATCTAAAATATATATTTGTAATATTATCTGCTGCAATATGTCATTAGATATACTACAAAATAGTTTATTTTGTCTAATAGTTGTATTTATATATATATATTATTATAAAAATTACTGTTTTAATATTTTATTAAATAAAACATTTGAAACTTTCCTAGTTAGGACATTTTAATCCTCAACTCAAATAATATCACCATTCATTTTATGGTTTTAAATTTAGTGCTTGATGCATATTAATACATTATGATAGTGAAAACTAGTTTTTAACCTTTTTTACGAATGAAGGTAAGCGTAAAATGATATATAATGTAATATCTTTAATAACTCATTTTTAACTATATCAACAACTCTAGGCATATATTTACAAAATAATAAATTGTATCAACAGTGTATTATACATAGATAGTCGATAGTTGTATTTATTTATCTATATTATCTATATTCTATTATTTTTGTGTCAGTTACGAATCTGTTGACTTGTTTTTATAATATCAGTACTCGTACTATTGTGTCTATTTTCTAAATTGCAATTAGTATTTTTTACGAACAAATTATTTATATTTCTTTTCTTATAAAAGTAATTGCCCGATAATTATAGAGAGTAGACTAACCCTTGCTACAATTATAAATTCAAAATAAAGCTAAATTGTCTTCTTCAATATAATATAGTCTTCTTTGAAGAATTTCTATTCGTCATAAGTTATAAGTTTAGGCAGACAAATTTTTTAAAATGTTTACTCAACTTTAAATAAATAATTGCATTTTCAAGTAGAAGGAATATAACAACTAAGTATTGACTTTAAACATAGCAAATACGTAGAGATTGTTCAAATTAACCATCGAGACAGAACATTGTAATATTATAATTAAATGTTACACTTTAGATTATTGCATGTCAAAAAGATTGAAAAATTCTATTCTTTCATTATTCGTCATATTCCTAAAAGTTTAAGTATTCAACAGATCATGATGAGCAAATAAAAACTAATGTGATCTGCCATTTTATTCACAATATCAAATGTACAAAACAAATTATATATTATTTTTTAACGTATTTCATAAAAAACGTATGCCCATTAAAAAAAATTCATATTGAAATATGTCCTACAAATATATATTATGTTGGGTTAAGGTTAATAAAAAGCCAATATTTTTTCATTGTTGCAATACAGAAATAAAAAATCCAATTATATTATCACTTCAATTCATTTAGATTACGATCCACTTCTTTGCAAATATAAATTTCATATAAATTTTTTATATACAAAAATTGAAACTAAACTCCAAACATTAGCTATGCAGCCTAAATGTTATCATCGCGATCGTATGGTACCACAACTCATTATATCACATATTATATCTCTAAACACTTTAATGTATGCTACACATGTTTTACTTTTATGCTACAACAGAAAGAAATCACACAAATAAAATTGCTAAAAATAGACTTTATAAAAATATCAATTCAACACGACAACGCCACAATGTGAAATGTAAATTTTAGACCCGCAGGGTAAGACTTCCTTCCATCTGATTGGTTGATAATCTGCTATCGATTTAATCACTATTGAGTCGGCCCATTAGACAACTAAGAGGAATAGTCTACTCCCCTCTGTTTAACTTATATTATAAATGATAAATATACATTGTTGGCTTGTGTATCTTTCATCTCCGGGGGTAGAAAAAATGAGTCATGTGCCAAAATACAAAACTGTGGAAAAACAAAGTAATGTGTACAAAAATTACAAAAATAATATCATAATCTATTTTATAATATTTCACAACATTTTCGGATGATAATCTTAATTTGAGCATTTATTTTATCGTATATGACTGAATAACTATAAATTCCAGTACTTATTAAAGAAGTAATTGTTGAAATTGTTGAAATTGTTGCGCTATTTTTCATAAAACTAGGTTGATAAAGTAAAACAAATATGCAGGATACGTACACTGTATTTGAAGAATTTTAATATCACTCTTTGTTAAATATTAATCTTTTGTTTTATTTGCGATTATTTCATTGGTAGTTTTTGTTTAACTAAAATCACAAAATACCTTTCTTTTAGGTTAAAATTTGATAAAAAAAGATGTCAGCTAAAAGTACAATACAATAATACAATATATTACAAATATGCATTATTAGCATGATTTTAGAACGGTACATATCAGCAGATTAAAGAAAGCAAATTAATTAATTATTAATTGGTCCATATCGTGCTTATATAATAAATATTATACATGCAATTGCACTTGCACTTGCAGATTAGCCAATTCATTCCATGCTATCTAATTCAGTGTTTATATAATTATTTCCTGTTTTAGCATTCAAATGATAACATTCATAGTTATAAAGATATAACACCATTCCAGCACAATGATTGCTTGAAAATAATGAATTATGCTTTAAAAATCAAAAGTTGAATATGAATAGAAATATATTTAAATATTTAATGCAGAAGTTACGTAAGGTCTGTGATTATATAAGAATAAAACTAAAAAGGGAACATTTATTCCATTTGACTAATCTAATGTGTATCAATTGAAGCGTGTGATTATATAATTAGAATGATCATTATTTTCTCTTTAAAATGAAACAAAAAATCATTTTTACTTGGAGAGGAAATAAATAAATATATTGTTATGTAATTAATACTATAATTTAGGTTGTTTTCTAAAATGAAACATAAACAAATTGCAAATGCTACCAATCATTCATATAAATCGTCTTAAAGGTTTTAAAAGCATTCTTAATTTAACGTACATCTTACCTAAAAATATACAACCGTAAATTCGACATATTTAAGAGCAACTTTATACAACAGAGCTTAGCCCAAGTAACCTTATGTACATTTGTTTTTCTTTTAGGTATTTAATAAACTGTCTATGTATAGCACGTATAACGTGCATATGTATATTTGTATCTATCTAATGTCTAAAGCACTTTTTCATCTGACAGCTTTACAAGCATTAAAAAATCTCTTAATAGTTTGTAGTTTTTCTGTTTTTTTGTTATGTTTAAGAGAAAGTTAAACTGGTAACTAATTATTACCAGATTCAAACATAAATTGTGCCGAGATTTTGCCATACCCCCTAATTGAAATATTATATAAAAGAAAAGAAGAGCTTTTGTTGGGTATAAAGTTTATTAAGGCTGCCTCAATAAGCTTTATACCAAACAAAAACTCCTCTTTTCTTTTATATCAGATTCAATCAAATTTAAGCAATATTAAAACACTATAGCGAGCCAGGAAATCCGGATGAATATTATCACTTTACACATGTATATTGCTAAATTATGTATGTAAATTAAGCGAGAATACTGTTATATTATTTCTTTTTTCGAAAATCCTTTTGTTTTCGAAATTATAATATAATAACCTTTAAAGGTTACCCATATATGTGAGTCTAATTATCTCCCCTTCAACTCCTTATTATCTAATACTCTACTATCGGTTATTTAGGATAGACTGACAAAAAATACTTTGAAGAACACCAACTTGATAGTCCAAGGAGGCAACGGAATTACATAATTATATTATAGAAGAAATGTAAAGGTGTAACTAATGCAAAAGAATTTATATTTTATGACTTGTAATTATAACAAGTATAAAACATTTTTTTCATTTTGGAATCAATTTATTATTAGGTTTTAAACTACAATTGTGTTATCTATGTGCATACGTGTATTAAAATTATATTAAATTATAACATTACGCAATTGGAAAATTTGCATAACAAAATTGTAAATAATATAGATTTTTACTATCAAATTTGGACGAATATCAGATCACATCTGCAACATAACTACATCTTCAAATATGAATTTAAAAGTTTAATATAAAATTTGCAATCATTTTTTTAATAGACATTGTTAGGGTTAGGGTTATTGAAACCAGGAGACCGTGAAAGCAAGTGTTAATGGTATCATATATTGGCTCACATTTATTTAAACGCTTCAAAAAAGTAGCAATGCAAAGAGATTGTTTTTAAGTTTCCTAATTTTTATGGAAGTATATATATATGTATATACCTAAATACTTTGTAAATGATTTTATAAGTCAAAGTATATTATTATACCTATTCCATAATAACAATTATATTTTTAAACATGTTATTAATAGGTTAAGTTAAAAACGCTCTCTATGCTATACCTGAATATTAGTCAAGACAATAATGGATTTTTATAAATGGTTCACTGTTGCAGATATTGTAAGCTGGAATGTTTTCTTTCGAAAGTACAGAATAGTCTCTATTTATCAATTAATGATTAGATTTACCTGAAACATCGAGGGATGATACCTTCTCTCTCAATTGGAACACAGTCACAAGTCTGAAAAGAGTTGGTTTTCTTAAAGGTGCAATTGAAGTTGTCCAGCATTATTTCGAAACAATAATAGTTTTGTAGTCCTTTTGTTTAAACAATAAAGGGAATTAGAATTGAAAATTCCAGTGCTCTAGGTGAAACTTCTTTGTATGCTGATTTATCTTCGTAGCTATTTAAAGTGGTTGTATTCATAACTTATCTGCGCCTCTTTCAATATTTTCTTTCCATCTTAACTCACGCATTACCGAAAACAAGAGGACAATTATTTTTCAAGGGATAAAAATCTCAAAAACTCTGTCAAAAATGTTGCGTATTAAGAAAGTTATGTAACATATATTTTGAATATTCATTTTATTCATATTTTAATTAATATTGATTCAATTGATCAATTCATTATTGAATGTCATAATGTTTCATATATACATTGCACAATATTTACAAAATTAAAATATGTTGTTTATAATGATCTAATCAAAAATATAATTATCACATAAGAATTTAGGTGAATGACGCAAAATTTCATATTTTAATTCTGTTTTTTACAATAATTTTAATTTTCAATATGTACGGGGAATTTTATCATGAGTGCGTAAAACGCTATGCTAAACCATTTATCTTTCGATCTAGTATTTTTTTTTCCATCTGGATAATATCGTTGAATAAACTACTCTAGCCGCATAATAAAGTTCTTTTGAGCGTTCTTCAATGAAACAAAGACTGTTCTTCAGTCGATAAATGGGGTTCCTAAGGAAAAGGTTCTTTGGGGTTAATGCGAACTTAATAGCCTTTCTTTGCCGACTATGTAAAGAACTCTTTTTTGACAGTACATGATAATTATTCAGGCAATGAGAAGTTAATATTCCTGACATTCTGTGTAGTTCCTTCACAAACTTCTATTCAAATTCTCTCTCTCTCTCTCTGTTCCACGATCAACAGACAGTAGTACACCCGAGGGCTACTGTCCGCCCGTCTACGACGAGTTGATGTGCTGGAGCGCCTCGGCCCCGGGTGTCAATCAGGCCCAGCCCTGTTCGCCGAACATGCACGGATTCCGGAAGAACGGCATTGCTCAGAAGCGCTGCAATATAGCCGGGAATTGGAGCAATACCGAGTTCAACTCGTGCTTCTATCAGACTGGAAAAGAAACGGTAATGTTGCAAATGTAATGAAATGATAATATTATTTATTAGTTATTTGTTAGTAGGGCGAGAATAGCTATCCGTTATTTAATGGAGCGCCGCGCATACTGATAGCAGCCAACATTAACCCAATCTGGCGCTAGAATTCCTATCTCTGGATCTAACCACTAAATATATGACTAATGATGTAATTATGCCCGAGTCTCAAAATACAATAAAGACACAAATTTAGGAACATATCAAAACACTATATTTGGACATTACATTATAGAAATTCATTAGGTAACTCTTACATTATGTTAAACCCTGAACAGTATTTAAACTTTTGAATTTACTTGTGCATTGTTCCAACTTACCAGAAACATTATTTCGCTTCTATTTCGCTTATTTCGCTTCTAATTCTTCTTCCTTCTTGGACTCCTTAATAATCATAGGCCTCAAAAAGTTACTCTCAGAGATGAGCTGAACAATTTTCTTACACAAAAACTCTAGTTACCATTTGTCTCATATATTATCCAAATTCAAACTTCTTTGAGAACTTAGTTTAAAACAAGTTTAATTCAGAAGGTCGATATTCTAACTACCGATTCTATTATAGAATAGGGAGTGGAGAGAGATGTTAGTTAAACACTTAGCCACTAACAATAATATAATAATAATAATCGCAATCTTAAAACCAACTAATTTGTTCAAGACGATAAGTTTGACAAACAAATTACAAGGATCGTGTTTTAATAGTAATTAATTTATTACCAATTAGCTTATAAAATAATCGCGACGTGTTACTCAAGTATGCCTTGTCACATTGGACATCCACAAAGTAACGGAATACACTGATAATTTAGGAACATATTACAATCAAATGTTTTAATCAATATATATAACAAAGAAACCAATTAGATAATTTGTTAACTAACAAACATTTGGTCCTGTAAATGATGTAGAAAGAAAATTTAAATTAATCGCTTTGAATTCACCAAATAAAATTGTGTCAATATAGCCATTTCCATTTTATTTCATTTATTATCAAAAAAAAAACGTATCAACTTCTTAAACTTTACAATATACTACATCCAATTAACAACTCAATCAGTGGCACCATCGTCAGTTCATACATACATCACTACATCAAAGTAGCATTCATAAACACGCCCCAAAGAGCTTACGCTTATTCCAGACGACTGTAATAATCATAAAAACATAGGATTGTATGCTAATTTTAGATTGATATAATACAGAACCACGCCTACCTAGTGCAGGTCTCGGACGTATAAGGCAAACAGGTGTTTTTTCTATTACGTAGATAAGAAAGGTTACTCCCTGTTGTCAATACCTCAATATAGCTATAAGTATTTTTATAAATGTTATTTTTACATCTTACAATGCTTTAAAACAGTTTTTGCACATTAATATAGTCATATTGAATATATTATTTCTATTGTATTTAGTGATATCGAGAGTACATTTAACAATATTTCCAAGATAAATTATGCTTGATTGTTATCTGTTAACTTATACTAATAATGATGAACGAATATTATGCATAGCGTGGAAAAAAATAATGGAATAATAACAAAATCCAGAAAGAGGAAACATACATTAAAGTGTATTAATCATGGACTGTTTAGCAAGAGCCAATACTCTATGGAATAGATTAAAAATAGCATACTAAACAGCTAGGCAATATAAGGTTGTAAAGAGTTATAGAATATATAAATATAATAGTAATAATAGTCATTATTCTGAGTACATTCACCTTTAATTATGGCGGAAGTGTGTTATAAAAAATGGACTGTTGATGGATAAATATAAGTTTAGACAATGCACTATTAAAGGAAATAATATATCAGCATTCAAATACATGTTGATTCCGTTATCCAAACGGGAGGCCAAGCCTTCCAAATGTTTACAGTGGTTTTTACATGCGAAAACGTGTCCATGTTAAAATACACAGTAAGCAAGGCGAATGGCAAATGAAAATCAAAGAAGTTACAGAAGTCAAATGGATCAATATATAATATGCTTCTGGGATTTTTCCAAAATAAAGTTTTACAACCTTTAGCGCAACTATTGTGCAACCAAAGGAGTGCTGTGATCACGTGACAATGAGCTCCCTCCAGGACATGGGTGTACTCAAACAATCCATATTGACCCGTATGTGTGTCAATAGAGAGTTTATTAATACTTATTATTCTAATTACTGATTGAATTATTTTAAAGTAATGATTATTTTATGTTTATACCTTTGTTCTTTTGTTTGATATACAGAAGTAGCATTAAGCCGTTGAATGCGAGAGATTTAAGATACTTAATATAGCTATTCTATTTATATTTAAAAAACTGTAATAATGCAATAATAATGACATACCAAATATTTCAAATTGGACCTTTGTTCTCAAGTTTTATCTACCCGTACATGCATATCATAAACAATATTATATCTTTAGTATATATATATATGTGTATTACTTTTTTTTTACTAAAATGTGTTTTAACTATTATAAGCAATATTATTTATATAAATGAACAAGAATTATAGGAAAATGCACTAACTCTAAATGATTTTATTTCAGTAAAGTTATAAACCCTATTGAATTATAATATCTGGGATTGTCCTTCGAATGAAATATTTATTACTGTTGTCTGCGACTTCAGCCCTAAAATAACTGGGTTGTATACAAAGCAATGAAAGTTTATTTATTGCTAAAAAATGCTCTTAATGTCACCCAGCGCAGTCTATAGTGGCGAAACAGATCAGTAACTTTATGACTGCATTAGTGGTCGGCTAAGGCTTCGCAGTTGGTGGGTGACAGGCTTTTCGTGTTTCTATAAATCGAACTATTTTATGAAGTCATTTGCAGATGACTTCATAATGGAAGCAAAATATCAATATTTGTACAAATATAATTACAACGTGAGCTCGGTTTGAATTTTGTTTGATTTAATAAGTATGTTTAATTTCAACAAATTATTTCTGTAGTTTAATATTATATGTAACATTAAGAAGTTATTGATCTGTTTACATATCAAAGTAGCATATTATGATTATTATATAATATATAACTTAAAAAGTTTACTGAATTCAATTTCATTAAAGAAGCAAAATAAATAATATTTCTTAAATAATTATCTGAAATAGTGTTCTCGTAACTGATGATCATAAATATATATATATATATATGTATCTATTTAAATATAATAGTTATCATGAAACATTGGTCTTTCAATCACTATGTGTTCAAATGAATGCTGATTATCTTTCATCTATTAAACGTGTATCAATGTTGTGCCGTGCAATAATATTGATTAGTTATTATCCATTCGCTTCGTATTATCGACCCAGTAGGCATCAATTAAATCGTTTGTATTTAGCAATATGGAAAATCGATGCACACTATAAGCCTATTTTTTAATGTGATTTTAAAATGAACAAATCGACCAATGAAAGTCTTCGTGATATTTCCAAAAATAAAGTTATACAACTTTTATCGCCATATTCACTATTGTGCAGCCTCTGGGGCGGTTCTCAAGGGATCATACCATAACAATGTACCCCTTTCGTAAAATATGAGCATAGCATACTTTTTGATATATTATGTTACATAATACATATATAGGCATATCTACCTCGAAATGGACAAAATTTGGATTTGAGTGCTGAAAATTAATTCGCGAAATATAAATTGGTATTTTTGCGGAAATATGAATAAAATGATACCTAATTGTTTTAAACGATGACAATTTTGTTTATACTTATTTCATATATATATATATCAAATTAAAAGTTTTGACAATCGTTTTAATGGAAATTAAATAATGGCTCATGTGTATTGTTATGAACTATCTGTGTTTACTAAATTCGTTCCAAATTTCCAAATTTATAAATTAATTTCACTTTTAAGATAGGAAGTTTAAAATGTATAGGGGAAACGAATATATTATTTAGTATATAATTATATGTATATAACACTGACTAACTTATTAACAAAACCTTAAATATTTATATTGTGTTGACTTCAGATATTATAGAACCATTAGTACTAAGTACTGTATGCCATACATGTCTCTATTTATGACATGTTTGTATGAGGATCGTGTCATATTCTTGCGTGGTTGATTAATGACAGTTTCTAAATGAGCTAATAAATTAGAAATAACAGTTATATATATATATACCTTTTCACACCTATAGTGCATTATGGCATGTGTTAATCAAAATATTAATTATTAGAAAACTTTTAATATCAAGAGCAAATTACTTCTGTCAGATTTAGTTTAACTGTTACATAAATTCATGTCAAAATATGAAATATACGTGTGCATTTGAGGCCATATGAATCCAATGTTATATTAAAATGTAATAATTTTGACAGGCATTGTTTTTAGTATTAGGTATATACAATTTAATGACATTGTTAAAATACGTTGTTACACGCTGTTTTTTGTTACATTTTGACCTTTTCTAAACTCTCCTTTCGACAATAGTAACTAAAATAAAATATGAAGAGCTTTTCTCAGAAAAAATTACAATTAATTTACATATTTTTAAATACTATCTATTTTCGTGGTTAAATATTTATTTTATTAAATATATATTGAATCAATAGAAGAACGAATATTTTAGGTGCATGAAATACTAAAATGTTTATAATTCCAATTTAATACCAACACATAAATTAATAAAGTAGATGATTAGGATTTTATGGGGTTTCATAAAACGCACCTATTTATTAGATAATATTGTATTTAATTTAAATCATTTGTTGCAAGTCTTTTAAAAATAATATATATTTTTCAAAATAATGGTTCATTTCATAAAAAATCCCTAAAAACGTAAATGTTAAATATGTATATTTCTCGTTTATTCTACATTTTAATTAAGTCATCAGGGCATACATATAAAATTATGTATTATTTAATCTCCATTTTTTCACAATTTTTACTCACTTCTTGCTTGAGAATGAACTTATAGTTCGAAGCATGTCGAAAATAGCTTTTTCGTTTGCTTAATTATGATCAAAAGGTAATCTCTTGGCAATAATAATGTAAACAATTAAGTTTGACGATTCAGCATGTTATGTCAAATGATATAATGTATCAAACATTTGTAATATCTTATTTTTTGTATTATATATCACTGTGATTAGTTGGGTATATTGAAACATTATTATTATTGTTATTGTTATAAAAGTTCCATAAATATTGCTAAACCTATAATTAAAATGCTTACAAGGTAGGTATACTAATTAAAAAGATTACATTTTTTGTTGCTAAAGATACATACACATGCAATTAAAATGTTTGATAAAATAAATCTACGTCTATATTTCTAAAAACCTTGTAGCTTGAAGCCTTCCACAGAAAACAATGATGCTGTCTTCCTTTTCGATAACTTTAGAAAGAACCTGAAAGACGAAACATATGATACAACATAGCAATAGTTCAGCTATAAAGCAATAGAATATAACATTATTTATTTGCTCCATAGTTGACTAACAAATACTACATTATAATTGTTGCTGCGATAGACCAATTACTGCAAATTCAAGATCCTAAACACTATGCAAAATAAAACATTTTAAAATACAAAACGGGGGAAGGAAGGTGGTCGGAGAATTGTTAAACTTTCTCTAGTGAGAAACCAAGTTTTCGTTTGATACCTCAATTCCCCTTATTACTAAATGATTTTTGAAGTTATAGGCCAAAAATGTACTCTGCAAAGCTATGGGATCAGGGGGTTTGTCCTTTTCCAATACCCCATACGATGCATACTACAAAATACACTACAACTATCATTCAAGATTTTTTAGTTGATACATCACGTTGATATCTCTAAATATCTAAGACACCCAGCATAAATCGATAGTATTCATAATAAATACACAAGACTTTTCAGTTCTATCACTCTAACTTCCTTTCTTTTTTCTTTCTTTCTACCCCAATTTCTTCCATTATTCGTCTAATAATTTACGAAATGCAATTATTTCTCTCCACACTTCATGTCAACTTCAAACTACACTAGAGTGCGTTGAGGTTAAAAGAAGAAAAATTGTAAGTAAGAGAGCAGAAATCTCCACTCAAAATGGTTTTTCGGTAGATTCGAATGTAATTCTATCTCTGTCGAAAAATGTGATAATATACACGTGAGAAGGTACCAGTTTTGCCTGTCATAAACGATGAACGATATTTTAAATATAATTCTAAAGTGGTTTATGTTTACAATGTTCATAAAATATGCATACAAAGAACGTATTTACTCCCATAAAATGATAGAAGTATTCCAATTTCATCGAATTATTTCGTCCTCTTGTGAAATGAACCCACAATCAGGCAAGTTCATAGCTAATTGTATTTTTTGAAAAACATGAAATGAGCTGAGGTTGTCATGCGTAGACTTTTTTCGATTTTTTTTTCAGAAATACATCGCATGTACATTTTGTCGGGACAGAAAATAATAGAATATTTTAATTATTTTAAAAAGCGTCAAACATATGTCGACCAATTAAATCAAATAAATAAATAAATATAGATTGTCCTTTTATTAAAAAATTTTATTCTAGATTAGTGTTGTTTGTTTAATAAAAACATATTCTGCGTGAACGAATTTCATATGACGTTTGAAATGGATTTTACTACCAAATAGAATATTAAATCTAACAGCACAAAACTTGTGTTGCCATGTTTGATGCTTAAAAGAGCATCATTTATTCAACTTCAATGACAAATTTTGATTGAATTTTCAAGCGTGCATATATGTGTATTATTGTATGACATTTTTAACATATTAGGGAAGAATATAAAAGCTATTGCATATTTTCATTTTTTACTACATAAGTTCGACATATTTATAATTAAACTTGACAAATTGATTAATTAATCGTAACCACAAACACACAATATGGTCAATGGAGGTCGCCAACTAACAAAGACAAAAGAAATATTGAAGAATACATGACTGTCTCCCCAAAACATAAACACATTTATTTGTGAGAATTAAACCATCTGCTCCTAATCTTGGTACAGCCGTTATTTAATGACTATAAACAAAAACATGTACTGCATATTATTAATCTACACATACAGTCGCAGACAATATCTATGAAATGTATTGATAGCTGATATATGTTAATGCCGGACATTTCAGCGTTCTTTTTGTGACGACTTCTTGGTAATGTTACTAACAGTTTACGTTGTAAGATAAGTAAGTCATTGTGCAGTTTATATTTACAGTCATTGCCTACGATATAAAGTTTGTTTATCTAAGTTTTTCGGGTGTCAACAACCAAAAAAAGTTGTTAGTCAACAACACACTCAATTGAATTTAAGATTATATAGTTTGTCTCAATGAAATATAATTTGTATTAGACGACCATTTCATGAAAAATTCGCCGATAATTAATTAAACAAGAACACATGTGTAACTAATAGATATCTTCCTCATTAATCAGCGTTCTATAATACACGGAAGAGTGTACATATAGCATGGCATATCCATAGTTACCGCGACTACTCTTCATTGAGTAGGTTTTTAGAAACAATAATGTTACATGCATTATAAAATGAGACACTAGTTGGGGCTAATTTTATAGATTAATTGAACGATTATTAATTTTTGTAACAGGAAAATATTCGACATTCTTGAAATTGGCGTTGTTGTTATAACAACGTAAACATACAATAATAACATATTATATTGGCAGTTAATCCTATCCATACAGAGCTTTTTTGCGCTTCCATATCCGAGGGGGGGGGAGGCTGTTGTTAAACAAAGATGTTTTGTAACATATTCCATTGACAAAAATGGTCAAAAAGGAGTAAACTTTGTTTACTTTAATTTTTCCACAAAAATTATTTCATTTTTTGCCAAAAAGAATAGTTTTTATTATACTTCCTGACTTATTATATGAAACTTAATCACTAATCCATTCAAGATTTGACCGGTGTGGTAAAAGATTTTCCTTTGTTATTTAATAATATACCTTTCAGCTTTTTTATCGAAAGGGTGTTTTTATAGTATAGTCACGTGACTTCGGGTGTACAACAAGGAAAGTCACCGAAGCTGATACTGTTCCATTAAAATAGTCACAGCAAAACAAACTGTGGAAAGTTATATGAGGCTCAAAAGTTGACTCGTCTGAATATATTTATTATGGAGAAACCACATACAACAAAGGTTACCACAAATAAAATTCATTTAAAATTGGATAAATTAAGTCGTAGCTTGAGTGGTACTTTTTACAATCGAGTGTGTCGTATAGCCAATGATTGAAGTGTCATCCAATAATAACATGCTTACAGTAGACTTGAAGTAAATGTATAATAACGAGCCGCTTCAATGAATCTTACTTGACTTTGATTCATGATTGATGGTCTGTTAAAGTTGTGTCTAACCAAATTGTGATGAAATCAATCACACATTGTCATCATTATATCCTGAACATTGCATAAATTCAGAAATTGAGTGATAAATCTATCAACCATATTTGAACTTATTCTTTGTTTGATAATTGTGTGGCTGAAATTGCTTTCAAACATTAAAAAAATATTAATATTTTGAGATGTCATATTTAGATAAATATATATATATTCCATTACTATCATAATTGAGGATAAGGGAATTCTTTTAAGAGTCCAAAATGATAGTGGTGTACTTCAAATTTGTGGTATCAATTTTATAGGCCAGAGCTACAACACTTTGTTAACCGATAAACACTTTGATTTAAAATTGATTTATAATATAACATTGTGTATAGAAATAAAAATTATCAGTAACAAAAGAATTTTTAAAGAATCTTTGTTGGTTTAGACTTCGTGATTTCAACGGATTAGAAGTTGAATTTGTTTTTATCGAAAAGGTCGAGTCCACAGTCCGGTATAATATACATATTTTAACTGGGCATTGTCCAAGTGTCCTAGCATGTCATTAATAGTAGTTCTAATTAATAACAATTACTACATTATAAGAGTATTACAAGAATATTAATATATAGATATATTATAATTTCATATAAATCATTTTTGTATTATTAATAAAACTACTGTATTTGTATCACTATTGTAAATCATACTTTTCAATATATAACTATTCGTATAGATGTACAGAATAAATTAATTCACCAGATAGCAAAAACTCTAGTATCAGTATGTAAGCAACTATTTTCGACATAATTATGAACTATTAAGCCAATAGCAGGATTTATCGAGAAAAGCATTTAATATAGCATATTTTATTTTGACAGATTTTTATGGATAACCATTGATTCAAACATGAGAAATAAAGATAAATAATTAGAAGTTGGCTTCCCTTGACAGCATTTAAATGAAGTAATAAAAAGTAATTAAAAAATAATTACAAAGCACTTGCTGCGGTATAGAAGTTATTGTAATATTTCGCCAACTGGCCTAATCATACAATGATAAAATATGAAAA
>JAYRBW010114802.1:0-17684 GCA_036023295.1 Invenusta paracnida
ATGGTGGCAATCCTCCATTCCCTCGGCACTTCCGCCTTCTGCCAGCTTCTGTTGCAGATCTTGAGGAGGACATCCCTGGCTGCGTCACCAAGCTGCTTAAGGTGTTCGTTCGCCACTTCGTCTGGGCCGCTTGCTTTCCTGTTGGGGAGCTCTTTGATCTGTTTGTCCAGCTCAGCGCGGGTGAATACTGCACACACTCCAGAGCTTTGGCAGCCACAGTCTTTCTTGAGGTCGTTTCTGATCACTTTCCCAAGCTCTCTATCTCTGTTGTCCTGCCTGAGATCCTCCTGGAGTTGGGGGTGGCTGACTCTGGCGTACTCCTCCACGAAAGCGTTGGCCTTCTGCTTGTCAGTTACTAGGGTTCTGCTGCCGATCTTGATGGTTTCGGCCGCTTTGGGCCCCCTTCCTCTACCGTCCAGGTGTTTAACCAGATTCCAGGTTTTGCTGCTGCCCTTGGAGAAATCCATGTCTTCTAGGGCTCTCTTGAACCTGTCTTCTTTCGCCTGATGGATCAGACCTCTGACCTTTTTGCATTGTCTGTGGTAAGCATTCTTCTCTTCTACTTTCCCTCTTCCCACCAGGCCTCTGAGTCTTCCTCTGGTCTTAACCTCCTCCTCGAGGTTTTCGTTCCACCACCCCTTCGGGTCCTTCCTTTTAGACTTTCCGACAAACAAATTATCCGCCTCCTTGATGGCACTTGCGAAATTCTTGTAGCTCTCTCCGTTGATGTTGTGGAATTCTCTAGCAGCCTCTTCCATCGCCTCTCTGAAGCTAGTCCAGTTAGCCTTCTTCCAGCTTTTAAAGGATCTCCCCCAGAACACCTTCTTGATTCCTGTTCTGAGGCGAATGACACAAGGTAGATGGTCTGTACCTCTTTCTTGGCCTGTTCTCCAGTCTGTTCTCGATCTCAGGTTCATCGAGATGATGCCCACATCAGGTGTGCTAAGGCTTCCAGTGGTCTTATGGGCCAGTGTAGGGGTGTGGTCGTTGATAACCAGCATGTTGTTAATATCGCACCAGTCTGCCAGATCCTTCCCTTTTTCATCTCCTTCTGAGGTACTGTCCCAAGCTGGATCGTGGATGTTAAAATCTCCAACTATCATAGTGTCCCTGTCATTGGGAAGGTATGCCGGGTCGAAGTGGCAGATTCTGTCATCTTGAGGTCCTGTTCTGATCGGGGGGCGGTATATGTTCACTAGGTCCAGAGTACATTTCTGGTGGATGTGAAGGGTAACTCTACACCACTCCGTGGTATAATCGAAGGGAGATACCGGTTCCTCCTCACTGATTTGGTAATTAATGTCCTCTCTCACTAGGATTGCTGTCCCGCCTCCATCAATCTTTCTGCCCTGGATGACTGGTGTGGTTCTGGGCTTCCAAACAACATTGTACCCTTTAAACTTAAGCCCCTTCTTGGTCTTTGTCTCTTGGAGGCACACAGCCAGTGGTTTGCTTTCTAGAAGGTTCTCAAGTTCCGCTTTTGCCGAGTGCGCTCCATCGCAATTCCAACTGACGATCTCTTCCCAAACTTCTCTCCTCTCCGTTCTCCCCCTCCTTGGTTGTCGACGTCCATTTGGCCCCACGACGACTGGGGGCCCTCTAGGGTTCATTTAACTACGCGCACACCGAACGTGTCTCTGCACGTCGGTGGCGCTGACTTTGAGGTTGACTGCCTCCGCAGGTTGATGGCCATTTCGTGATCCAGAGATCTCCGGAGGACACCGCGAGGAGGCGGCCATCGTTGTCCAGTGCTTGAGCACTCTTTGGGTTGTCCCGAAGTCCACTGTGTCTGTCAGTTAGTGTGTCTGGCAGTTAGTGTGACTGTCAGTTAGTGTGTCTGTCAGTTAGTGTGTCTGTCAATTAGTATGTCTCAGTTAGTGTGTCTGTCAATTAGTATGTCTCAGTGTGTCTGTCAGTTAGTGTGTCTGTTTGTTAGTTAGTGTGTCTGTTTGTCAGTTAGTATGTCTGTTTGTCAGTTAGTGTGTCTGTTTGTCTTTTAGTGTGACTATCAGTTAGTGTGTCTGTCTGTCAATTAGTGTGTCTGTCTGTCAATTAGTGTGTCTATTTGTCTGTTAGTGTGACTAAGTTTGTATGTCTGTCTGTTAGTGTGTGTCAGATATTGTGTCTGTCAGTTAGTGTGTCTGTCAGTTAGTGTGTCTGTCTGTCAGTTAGTGTGTCTGTTTGTCAGTTAGTATGTCTGTCAGTTAGTATGTCTGTCAGTTAGTGTGTCTGTTTGTCTGTTAGTGTGACTGTCAGTTAGTGTGTCTGTTTGTCTGTTAGTGTGACTGTCAGTTAGTGTGTCTGTTTGTCTGTTAGTATGTCTGTTTGTCTGTTAGTGTGACTGTCAGTTAGTGTGTCTGTTTTTCTGTTTGTCTGTTAGTGTGACTGTCAGTTAGTTTGTCTGTTTGTTTGTTAGTATGTCTGTTTGTCTATCTTCTTTTTATTAGTCTGTATATCAATGGATTTATTTGTTAATTTGTCTGTCTGACTATGTTTTAATGTCTGTCTCGTTTATTCTACAATTACACTGTAAAATAAAATTGACACTTTCAAATAACAAGCACGCATTAGCGACAAAGTGTTTGAAATTCTCAATGACCGAGTTTATTACAGCAACAATCACTGACACTGTCCTAGTGCTTCTTTATAACTTTCTGCTTAAATTAATCTTATTTTATCCAAAACGATAGAGTTTGTATTTTACTATTTCATTTAACGAATGTTTACATAACCATTTCAATTTTGGTTAATTTTTGTTTGCGTTATTTTTAAATATAAAAGTAGTAGCAAGGTTATCATAAATATATTATGTATGCTTGTTGCTATTTTTTTCTAATGAATGTTAAAAATCATCTACATTGCATAATCTTTACTAGTTACATGATAATTTCACTTTTATTTATTTAAATTTTTTCATACTCCATTTCATCTGTATTGTTTTTACATTTTTGATGTTGGAATCTTTTGAGCAGAATTATTGATTTATTTTACAGCGAAGAAGTCGCGGTATGTTAATTATTCGTTTCATTTTGATTTGGTTCTTTATTTTGTTTCTGCATTTTCATATTTTGCTATGCCCGTTTGTTCGATACATTTTACAATCCTTCCCCTCCCCACTGATATTCATAATATATGCTTTGTCTCTTTTTGTAAATATGAAATTATACATAAAAATGCCACTTTTTCTCCATGTTAAACCATTTTCTTATTGAGTTTTTCTTATTGTATTACATCTATTTATATAAAATCTACTATATATAAATAGTATTACTATTTATATCAAATCATATTATGCAATCGAACTTGTTTATTTCGAATTGATTTTCAATTTCAGATACATATATTAGTCTATTTTTTAACATTGCATATGAACTTTATTATACCTCTATAACATAGATATATAAAATATAATACCTTATTTAATTTATTTTATATTGCATCTTCCATTTGCTGCTGCAAATTTTAATTGATTAATCTTTTATTCATCCATACATAATACAATGCTTTTCTAAATTTTAACGGCATAATTTTTAAAAGCATATATGATTTAATTTTTTCATAATGATTTAAACGCGTATAATATCTTCGCACTTTTAAATTATGCAATTATAAAAATATTATTTTAAGTCAATTGGAATTTGAGTTTTATGAATACACTTTTCAACATTTACTTTTTAGTAGTAGACAGAGGAAATGTCTGTGCCACTACACCCCCTTCCCCAACTTACCTTCAAACATATTAACTAATTATCCTCAAGAATTCAGTTAACAAATCACATAGTAAAAAAAGTCTACTGTAATGCAAGAACCTTCTATGATTCGTTAGCAGTATAGTCGACGTTGATTGGTTAAAACCAAGGAGATTGAGGGGTTGTTAAATACTGACTAGCTCTTCAGTACTACTAATTTGGTTCAAATCACTAAATGCAACTTTGTACCCACTTTACGAATGTTCGCTGTATAGTCCATTAAATCGATTTTTAGTTTATGTTTTTCGTCTACTTTTATTGCAATTGATGATCTTTTTTTCAGAAAGCACCACCGCAGAGACACAGTAAATTGAAGCATTCTTCTCTCCATAAATCTCTAAAACCACTTTAATATTTTTTTTGTGTGTAATGCCAATTCAACAGAATTTGATATATACCACATCCCCGAAACCGACTGGTATTAGTGTCTGTCATAACCATTACTTAAAGAAATATGCTAGACTATAGTACGATACTACAAACTGTGCATTTTAGCGCCAGATATTCTTAAAACCGCCCTGTTAGATATTGTGTTATGTGATTTTGTAAGAGTCCACATATGTATATCGTATGAAAGTTTCAAAGAAAGTAGCTTTTTGCTCTATAATTATAGTATATTCTAATTCGTCGATCATAATCTTCATAAATAAATCATTTTCTCTTTTCACTCTATTTATCTACTATTATAATACATATGGTAACCATGTTTTTCCGACTATATATATCTGTTTCATTATCGATGCACCATGTTGCGTTATTCATCTACAATTTCCACTCTAGTGTGTTTCATTTTTACCTTTAAATGTCTAAAACATTATTTTCAAATTGAGAATATTTAACGCTATATATTTGCTGCTTTTTTCTAGATTTACCCAAAATTTAGACTGTTTCCTATTTGTTTCAACATTTTATAACATTGCCTTTGCATACTCCTGTTAAGATTCAAATATAATACAAAACTTATGTCTTATTCCTTTGTCTTAGATGGGAGTCAGCGCTCTCTTCTCTTCTTTCTGTCCTCTTTCTCCTCTTCAATTCAATCCAATTCTCTTTCCTGTCTAAATAACGGAAACATTTCTCAAATTCAGATAATATTATATTTCGAATTGTGGATGAGTTATAACTTTATGACACTACACAATATATCTTGTATCTTCATCTTTTATTCTTAAGCTCAAGGGATTCTAGACTCTTTGTTTTTGAACTGCCACAAAGTATGCAGCATATTTCTTAAGCACACATAATCGTTCCATGTCCAGTGTCTACCCAATTATGTTTTTTTCTTGAAAATTGCCTTGCCACAATTATTTTTCGATGTATACAGATGACTTATGTCGTCTAGCTGTGATGAAGTGTTATTCCTGACCTCCAGCTTTATCTTCTTACTACTTATATAACTGCCTTTTTTCAGAGTTTTCTTTATTTAATCAAATTTATTCTACTTTACGCATTATGTATAATTGGCACTCTTGTATTTCTACTTCAAGTACACAAGCAGCTTGTTGCATATACATTTGTCTTTTTCATTATAGCCTGATTATTTGGGTTTTATTCATTTTTTTAATTTCGAAAACTTTAATGTTGTTTTGGGGGATACGTACTTTACATGATTAACTATACAAAATAAACTACAATTTACCATACTTCCAACTTGCAGGGCTTCGCATCAAATGTGATATTTTCGTTGGTGACCATAGTAACTTAAAAATAAAATGATTATTTTTATTTTCTAGTTATTATACTGTTATTTAGTAATAATATAAATATCACATTTGATGCGAAGCCCTGCAAGCCCTATAATATATATATTATTTACTTTTATTGTAGTAAGCCATCTAATATGTTTGTTATACAGCTGAACTGACCAAAATGTATTGCTTATTATTAATTTTAATTTGCATAGTTATTATATTTCAAATATCTAGTCATAGCTTAATAAATCAGCGCAGTAAAAATAGATTTTTTAACTTATCACAGAATTTGTCTATATACTAGGCAAGCCAAAGCGTCAGCGACTAGCTTAAGAGATGCTAGCGGCTCTTGTCATAGGCGAGTAGGCCATACTTGACTACTAATAAATCCGGTTGGAGGGCAGTTAAAAAGCTGTTAACGTAATCGTCTGATGCTCGAGAACAAATGCAACTAAATTGAATTTTTCTATCTTTTAGGAATCAACTATTTATGAAATTGATATAAATAGGCGCCAAGTTATGTGTAATGGCAGTTGAAAATAAATGCATAACACATAAACCAAAAAGTATATAAACAAAATGTGTGACCAAGGTATTTTACAAATAAGTTATATATTCACGAAAGTTCATTTGTATCTCTAAAATATAGTATATATAATCAATAATTTTCCTCAAATTTGGTTAAATTAGATTTCTGAGAAAATTTTGTCAGACTTCTAAGTTGATGTTTCATATAAAACCTGATTAAATTGACTTTATTAACACCAAAGTCGAAATTTTTTATCCATAAAAGTAGTCATAGATTTACTAAACAAAAGTGTTACAAAATTATTGCGCCAAAGATAAAACTACAACTTTATTGAAAGGTAACCATATGCCGGCCGATTAAACGAAATGTAATAAAATTTTCCATATAAGTTATACAAACAAATCACAATAAGTTTAACAATTGTATTAACTTGAAATTTTCAACCTAATATCTACACCGAAGTTTAATTATTTAAATACCGCGAAATCGGATATAACTTCTTTGATTAAGAAAATGAAAAATTTTCACTTATAAAAATAAATCTCAATATAATCGAAGTCAAACTAAAATTATAGCCGTTGTCTCATGTTATTTCATAATTTACGGTTTATTTTTATAATCACATTTTATTTAAAATTATATAAGCTCTATATATCATATTCTTTGATTATTATACATACACATATTTTGCGAAAAAAATAATTTGAAATCAATACAGAAGCGACAGTGCCTTAAAAATGACATTCAAGAAACAAGCTCAAAAGCATGTTTAAGCATGTTCACGTAAATATTGTTGAATTTGATGTAAAAAAGCCAAGAATAAGTACTTGTCATAATGCTTGTAGATAACAATACGGAAATAGATTAATATATGATATAGACTAGAAAGTTCATTAAAAATGTTATAACAAAGTTCAGAAAAAATCTCAATTTATATGGTAATAAAGTGCAATTTCTAATTTGAACAGATTTGATAAAGTATAACGCTTTAGATTATTATGTAGTTGCTTGAAAATGTATTTTAACTACATTTATTATATTTACTTTTAATAATAACTAATATATTCATGTGAGTTCTTTGCACCTGTGAACATGTAACAGAACTAAGAACTTTCTGGATTTGTGCATATGTGTTTTTAGTTTGTATATATCCTATAGGTTTAATAGGAGAATTGCGACACATATTTGGGGCACCTTTTGCATAGATTTAATCGATAATCGAGCAATTTCTTTAATATTAGTTGCTTTCAAATTCGTTTCTTGTCATTCATTGTTTAAATATTGAAGACAATTTTTAATTCTCCTGTTGTAAAATTATATCGAAGAGTAGTGGTTTAACATAAATTCTTTACTAAGCTTTCAAAGTATCATAAAATCTTTCACGTTTTGTTCTGGAAACTATTGGAGCTCAGAAAGTACAGATATGCATTAAAAGTCATCAAACATTGAAATGTGATTCATTTTTTAGTCAAAGTTTTTATTACCTATCGTAAAATAGCTATATCTATTCAAAATACTTATACATTGGATATTATTTCATCATATGTATCCTTCGTATTTCGTCCGTATCCTTCGTTGTTTTCTTAATATTTAAAAGAATATTGCCAAGTGGGCGCTATGTACGAAATTTTAATATATAACTTAATGATAACAATAAAAGAGTATTTAAAGTAAATTATATTCTGACGATATTGATGTATAGAAACATTTTAGTATCAAAAAACAAATTTTATGTGATATTTTTTTATTGAAATAATCCACTTTTCCGACATTTTAAAGATATAACTATTTAAAAGCGTTAGTTATTAATACTCATAATTTTGCCCCAATAATACGGTTAAAATCGGGTTCATTCTTTTATAGAATGAAATCCTTTGTAAACAAAAAAATCCTCTGAATATCAAGTGAGGAATATATTAAATACAAGTTTTTCATGAGTGGCGAAACTAATGTTACACTACAAAGACAGTATTTGATATCGCAGGCCTTAAAGTCAAACAGGTGTCATAGTAATAGGCAATCTCAGTTGGTAATTACAACTTTTTTATACAATACAGGCAGTGAAACAACAACAGCAAAATATCAACATTAGTCGTAATTGAGAGAACTCAATTGGAGTGAGTCTAGATTCTCTTCAACAGTAGAAAGATCTCTTCTTTGCCTTTGTTGACCCGACTGACCTGCACCAATTCTGCTCTCAAGAAGATCCGCCTGCTTCTCAAGGTTCTCCAGCTTCGTGTTGAGCACTTTGAGGCGCGTCCGGCAGGATTCATCGAATATTGTGAGGAAGTTTGCGATTCTCGAGATGCCACTGAGGATGACCTGAAGGTACTCGCGGTTGGACCAGTCTGTGTGAATGTCCTGTTGAATCTGGGAGTGAAGGCCAGCCATTCCCGAGCCTGCCGAGATGGAACCAGAGGCGGTATTGCGTGGCATCCTGGTTGGAAGACGATTGGAAGGAGGATCGAGATACATTCTCATACAACGCAGATAAGGAAGTGATTGGCACAATGCAAAACTACACTTCTCTCGTGGTTAGTGTTCACTATACAGATCAATGAATATGTTATTTGTCTATATGAATCAATTTGTATACAATCCCATTAAAATGTTAAATTATTTAAAATTAGAAGTTTAACAGATATAATATTATAGAAATTAATCAATAGAACAAATGGCTAATAAATAAACAATTCAATACTATAGGTTTCAACTCATAATGATTTCATATGCATTACGTTGTAAATTTTGAAATATTGCATAAAATGTATACCAGTTTATAACCCCATTTAGATTATTTAATTAACATTTCTTGGAAGCCCATATAGGTTTCCCAAAATAATTTGTACAATTAGAAAGTTGAAATAACTTACCTACAGTTTAGAGTATTTTCTTTCTTGATATCGCAATGAAATGAAAAACTTCCCAAATATGGAATAAAACGCCACGATCAATATATCGAATAGTGTTATCCCCCTCGAAGCTATTGGTTACCGTACAATCAATCTTTAATTCACAGGATTTCGAAGTATACAGCTATAAATACCACCCACCGAACTTGGAATAAAGAGCTGTTACAATCAAATAGACTACGTCTTCTTACGCTTTTATTTGATAAATATTTAGCCACTGTAAGATTTATTGACTAAGAGGAAGTGTGACAGAATGCAGAAAACGCGACCCTTTTAACATAGGTCGGTAGTTTAGGTATACTTGTATACGCTAAAGTAAACATTTGACTTTAAAGAGAGAATCCTAACTTCTATCAACACTTACCATATATCTCTAAACTGGCGATCCCCTTATATCTCTCCATATTGGAAATAGTTTGTAACTGTTTATCATAGTGATGCAATATGGAGGCATGGTGTATAGATATTACCTGTAATATACATGGTTCCACAGCGTTGCTGAATTTGTATACATGATGACTATAGAAATATTTGGCCTATATAATAATTGTATGACATGAATGATATTCTTGCCTATATACAACTCTATATTAATCGATAATAGTCGTTAATTGTTTACTATACTGTTGTTATCAAATGTGTATCGGTTATATAGTTTAATAATTAAATAGTACATAGAGTAATTATAATATTTCAGAAAGTCAATCAATGTTCACTTAATTAGACAACGCAGTAGCGTATTTTTGCTAATTTTCCAATACATGAAAAACAAATATTTCGACCCCGAATCAATTAATTATTAATATTTACATTAAGAGTGAACATTTTTGTTGAATATCTTAATGATGGTATTAATAAAGCTGTACGAAACATTCAGCAGCTTTCATATTATATTTTACATTTTTAATTATTCGTATTTTGTTTAATTTGTGAGCACTCTATTGTTATTAATAACCAAATATGTGCCAAGAAATATAGTATTTCTCTGGTAGTCCTTGATATGTGCATAAATATGTCCTACAAAAAATTATAGTCCAGGAATAAGTACAGCAGTTGGTAATCACAGTTGAAAATTAAAACGAATATCACGTATTTCTGAAACTACAGTGGGTACTTAAATAAATAATTACATACATATACATTTATGCGAGTATTATGCATTTTTGGTTAGGAATTATGCCATAACGATTTTACGTGGATTGTGATATATACCTATATACATTCAGCAATATTAATGTTTGTTAATTTAACACTATGTCCGTATTTTATCAATATCAAAATTTTAGTTATCCAATATTATCGATTATTTGTGTCAGCGATCTATTTGCTACAGCAAAAAAAACATAAATGATCTGGCGAATAAGCATTATTGCATCCCTTACAGAAAATTCTCATGAGATTATTAAAAAAAATCTCATGAAAATCTAAAAGTAATCTCATTAGATTTTTTGTAAAGGATATCTTAAATGATCTATGAACAAAATACAATTTTCACAAAAAATCATGTAATATACATACATACATACAATTATAGATGTAAATAAAGCAAAACTTGCACACAATATTATCAAGTTTTACGCAATCTCCCCATTTACGCAACGTTTAAAATTATCAAATTTTGATCTAATTTATTAAATGTAGAACGTTAATAAATCATTATCGTTCTACATTACTACTCTACATTACATGTAATATAGAACGATATAAAGGGAATGAAATTCTAATAACAGACGAATCCCTGCACACTTCACATCTTTTGTTTACTTAGCATTAAAATTTATCGCTATAATGCAGTTTTGAAAATAGTTCCGTGGATTGGTATGGGGAAACTTTTGTGAGTATTCTGTTTGTAAATTAAGAACTTAATTAAGGAACCAATTGTCTTCTTCATGATTGTCAAAGTCATATGACGGGACAGATGCAGCAACGCCTATTGCCTTAGCAAGATCTAATGCCATTTCTTCTTTCTTTGATCCATTTATTAATTCCCAACGCTGAATTAGAGGAATGCCCAAACCCACTTTTGATGTCATTTTCAGAATTATTTTGTCCAAAAATTGTGCAACTTGATACACATAGTCATATTGGCAATGATTAGTATATGTCTTAGATAAATAACTAAATCGTCTAATTTTGGATATGAATTTTTATGGTGTTAATACCAATTTTTTTTCGTATACCAAATGTCATCAACCTGAAAATCTAAATCCCTACAACGTTGCCATAAAAATAGATTCAGAGGATTCAGTTTTGGCAATGTAAAAGGTCCTGTAGGAATTTTTGAAAAGAATATCTTAACAATAAGTTCGACGTTTGATTTTTCAACATCTTTCTCGCGATGATTTTTGGTTAATTCGTTTTTTATCAATCGAACACACCTGCGACTATTTTCCGTAATGCCAAATTCAAAATCGCTACTTTTAATAAGTTCATCATATTTTTCACAACCACGTCTTGCAAAAAATAAACCAATGGTCACAAACACGTCTTGCAAAAAATAAACCAATGGTCACAAACACGTACCATTACAATTGTAGCGGTATTCCAGAATTAAGCTTTTCAGATAACATTTGAAAATCCCCACTTGAAATCTCTGAGAAATTATCTGTAGGTACATTCCTTTGTTAGAGTTTTCAACAAACAATTAAGAAAATCATTTGAAATCGGGAAGTTTTGTCTATTGTTGACGATATCAATGCCTTTGTCAAACACTATCTTTAAAATGTCTATTTAAAGCTTGTCTCATGGTGAGGTAAGATTTCTCTTGTACATTTCATCTCCATTTTGCAATGTAGCAAAACAATCACGTAAGACCAAGTCCAGCTCATTTGTTGACATTGTTTTAAAGTCAGTATTCAATCCTTTGACAAATAAAAATGCGACAAAAGCTCTATAAGCTGAATTTTTTAATAAAATGTAGATTTTTGGTGTAATGTATTCTTCAAAATATCATTAATATCAGTTGTCACAAAATTTCACATAAAAACATTATAAAGAATAATGTATTGCCAGCGGCAAACTATGCATTTAACATTTGATAATAACCATGTACAGCTACTCAATCAAAACTCCATATCAGAGATGTGGCACTCAGCTTCGCTTCATTCTACATTTTTAAATGTCGTATTGATATCGTAGCTGTATAACTATATTATAAATAGCTTTTTACCAAAATATTCTGATATGTACCTTATACCTAATATATACCTTAAACTTTATACTTTATACTTTATAACTTATTCCTTAATTATACTTTATACGTTCAAAATATACCGATTCATGTTTAAAAAAAGCAGCAATAGTTTGGAATATCATAAACTTAACATTTTCTTACGGAAGTCACCTACATTTTTATAGAATTATTGTTAGTTATAATAATTTATATTATTATATAGAATTACCGAATCATAAAAGGCACTAGTAAACTATATATTGTGTATATATAGTTAAAATACATATAGAAACTATTGTTAACATTTGACAGTACAGATCTAAGTTATTGGTTAATCGGGGCATTTATTATAGTGTGTAAAAATATGTGCGCAAAAACACGTAATAACCCATATCATACTTTCAATTATTATTAGATTATACCTATTAGTATGCATATTGCATACCCATAGATTATACACTGATATACTTTTATTTCAGTATATGTTAACTATGTAATTATAACTTTGTTTACCAAATAACGAAGAGCACATGCAAGCTTTAATAACATATTGAAAGAAAATATATCTACTCTCAATTTTTCTATGAATAAGTATAATTATGCTCCAAATTAAAACATATTTATACAGAAAAGGGGGAATTTCGGCAATTTTTTAACCAAAGTAAAAAATCTATGTAAAACTTTTCATTGTGTTGTCTTATAATAACAATAAAAAAATAGTTTGAGCTTATACTATGGATCAGAGTGCAGAGGGGAGGGTGGACTCTGTACACAAGGTGGTTGTTGTCCGCACCCAGTGTCCTATCAAGATAATCTACAACAGCTTCAAGGAACAACAGAAACTCTTGATCAACAGTGCCTCAGAGGAAGCCAGCCCTAATGCATTTTCCTCATTTCGGAAGTCACATTTCCCTTCAGAGGGCTCGGGGAACAATTCAAAGTCTTCTCCTCCTGCAATAGAACAAGCATAAAAGACGTGGGCACAGACACACATACCAAAGTATGCATGTCTGTGTATCACACTACTGTAATGGCATGAGTGGGTGCGCAGTTTTCTCTAAATTGAACCTAAAAATAGCCCCTTTTATCTTACTCTCTTCAGGCTCCTGGATTTATAGAAATCTTGGACAGACGGTAGACATTCGAGGAATGATCTTTTGTGTGTCAACTCAATTATCAAAGATATAAGGCACTTCAGCCTAGATCTGACCTAAACAGTCTTCTGACAATGACAATATATGACTTTTGTGTCTCCATGGTTTTCTCCTTTCGTCCCTCACCCCGCTCTCCATCACGCACTCTAAAACTTTCGCTCAATAAAAGCGCCGCTATTTTTGCCTGAGCGCGGACGTTACCAGAAACTCTTTTCTGTTATTTAACTTTATCCTTCACTTTATTCGAGAGGGGGCGGAAGGTGGGAAGCGATCGGAGTGAAAGAATATTATTGGAATCAACACAAGAAGAGAAAGAAATATTACTGGCGGATTAGAGAGAAATTATTCTTTCCAACAACCAGAGCAGGGGTTTGCATTCTGAAAGATAATTCTCTAATTTACAATATATTATTAGTTGGCTCGAAATATTTGACATTCAGATTTTTATCTATCTTTGCTTATAATACTTCTCTTTCAACGCTCTTTTACAACTAAAGGCAGAGGTAAGATCAGCGATGATCTGAGTCTTTTAAGCTGGCAATTACAATTGGCCCGATTTCGTATCAGCGTATACGTGACGTCGATTATTGCACAAATACCTACTCAGAGCAGAGTATAGTTCTTCTCATACCACTCTCAACCTTGCCACTTCACCCTTAATCCTTCTTCCAAGCGAAGCTCAAACTTTGAGTCACAGGCGACACTGAGAGAAAAAGAGAGAAAGAAAAGCTGGTATATAAAAGGAACGTTGCAAGTATATTATGCTACGATATTCAGTCTCGCATGTTATTAACATGTCCACCGCTGACTACAACGCAATCCACCCTGATGAGGACCAACATACTCACCACTTCAATGGTATCGCCAAGGAGATGAAACAGCTCAAGATCCCCTCACACAGTCCGGAACCTCGGCGACATACGACTGTTTACGACAGACAACGGGATTTCGACATCGAGGAGAACGGCAAAGGCGATGCGATTGAGGAGATGAGCAGTTGCTATGAAAAGATCCTCAGTTGCGTTGGCGAAGATGTGCATCGTCAGGGGCTGCTCAAGACGCCACAGCGCGCCGCAAAAGCACTTTTGTACTTCACCAAGGGCTATGAGGAGCGCATATCAACCGTGCTGAACGACGCCATATTTGATGAGGATCACGACGAAATGGTTGTTGTGAAGGACATAGAGATGTTCTCCATGTGCGAGCATCACCTGGTTCCGTTTATTGGGAAAGTTTCCATTGGTTACCTGCCCAACAAGCGACTCCTTGGTTTGAGCAAGTTGGCCCGCATTGTCGAGGTTTACAGTCGGCGCTTACAAGTTCAGGAGCGATTGACGAAGCAGATCGCGGTGGCGCTGACAGAGGGGATTCAACCAGCCGGGGTTGGCGTGGTCATTGAGGCTACTCACATGTGCATGGTGATGCGAGGTGTACAGAAAATTAACGCGAGCACAGTCACCAGTACAATGCTTGGAGTCTTCCGAGATGATCCGAAGACTCGAGAAGAGTTTCTTAACTTGATTGGAAAGAAATAGAGCTATCTCAACTCTTTTGTGCTCCATTCTCTGTGAGACTGGACCCCCTTTGTAGGCTCTCAATCACTTCGTCATTTGTCATTCTATCTAAACATTTATTTTGTCATCTTTCTGTGAAAGTCTTTGAAAGCATACAACATTTTGTAGATTAACTTAGTGCATAATACCTGTGTTAAGATTATATTACCTCTCATTATTGTTCCCTCTGCTTCCAGCAAAGTTATCCTCACTCTTGTCTATATAGATGCTTTTCTGAACATTAAAAAAGATTTTAACGCTTTGTAAATAATATTTATACTATTTTTAAACAGTTTAAACTCCGGTTTGTGAGTTTTCAGGATTAACTGCATATATTCACATATAAACCCTATTCATATGTATTCGATAAATATATTTATTTGATTATTTTTCATTGTAAACATTGTATTATAGTCCTAACTTTGTATATTGATACCCAGCCAGTATATAGAATCGATATTATAAAAGTTCTTCATGTAGACGTCTGCTTTTTCTGTACTTTAATTGTTGTGTTGTTAGGTGTGAATTTGTGTACATTTAAAACGTAATTATTATATTACCTCAATTGCTTTTATTAGCAAATATTTTTGTAATATATTTATCACAGACTTCTAGATATGATATGGTATCTGGAGTTCCATGATATTCATTAAACTCCGCTGGATATTTAAAGCTATTATAACTTGATATATGATTATGAAACTCTAACTTATATTTTCACTTTCTTTGGGCTTATATTATTAATAAACATTATATTATTACAAATAATTGTATGACTATAAATCTATTATAACTGAATACGAAAACGATTAAAATTCGATTTTTTTTATTATTCGAAAAGTTTAAGATCTAAAAACTTATCTGAAAATTAGTGGATTTCTTAAAGCTTTACAAATGCTGACATAAAATACTCATATTTTTTATAAAAACATTAATTTCAGAGAATATTTCTATATTAAATATATAATTATGAACAACTAATTTTTTGATAAATTAATTATAATATGATTATTGCAAGAAATTAAAATTATTAATTTATAGTCATTGATAATATTCTTCTTTATTGTTTAGTTATATTTTTTACTGTTTACAATTTCCGTTACAATAATCCTATTCAATTCAAATGCAACATAAATTTACATTTCATTTCAATTATATGTAGTTGTATCATAAAAATAGATTGTTGCAATCATAGAGTAATGATTTATACTCTATTATAATCATTACTCTATGGTTGCAATGTATTATTTCAATAAACCTGCTCAAGATCTTTAAAAGAATTTATTCAAAAGAATTTTTTAAATATGGATATAAATTTTAATGGCGATTTTGAATATTCTCATGTGTATTTGGATAAAGCATTATAAGAATGTTTTAGATATATCTTAAAATAGAAATGCTTTGCATAATGTAACAATATACTTTTAGTTTTACAGATAATTCAATGTATAGCTTTTAATTGAACAATTATGACTTATTATATTTTAGTCTTATAATTTATTCATGTTCATTGTTTAAAATTTCACTAAAATCAGTATTATTAATTTATTATTGAAATGCGATCCTTTAGTTGTTAGACATTACATACTTTATTAAAAATAAATGTAAGGAAATTTTTCGGTATTTTATAATATTCAGAAAAAACTATCAATAAACAAAATAAATTTGTTCCATTTCCTAACTTTTGTTTTATTGGTCTTTGTTTATTTTAATAATCTTAGATTTAAATAAGAAATATAGCCATATCTTCAAAAATTGTCCATCAATATATAACTGTTCCTTATTTGGATGTGGATTATATATACGGCTTCCAAATAAGTCGTGACTCTACAAAAAGCTCACTAAAGGTTCAGTAATTTAAATTAAATAGATACCGTAATCGCAATAAAAAATCCTATTCAGTTGTGTGACCTACCGACAAAACGAGCCTTATTATATTGACTGACGGATGGCATGAATAGAGTATGTTACGTTATCTCTTTATGGCATCGACAGAAAATCGTTAAATCAAAAATTGTTAACATGAAGTTTGGTATTAAAAAGCATAATATTAATGTATTACATACATGCACAAGCTTGACAACCTCAATGGGAAAGTTATACAAAGTAGATATTAAATGTTGTTGTAAACAATATAAGAATGTGTCACAAACGTTTCACAAATTAGGTTGATAATATCGAATAACAATGGATATCTATTGTTTGCAAAACCCGATCTAGGAGAAAATATTGGTCGAATTAGGCAAGGAATTTGTTCTTGGGAAATGTTATAATACTTTTCGGCACGTATTAGATATACAACTTTTGATTTTGGTGCGACTGTCTTTTGACCAATCCGCAGATCCAAACCCAAGAATACCCCAAGTTTGTTCTATTAGGTTTACATCTAGACAGTCTTTTACATTTAGTATTATTATAACACTGAATTTATCCCTAACAGTTGACTTGGGCAATTAACAAACTGATTTGCAGATCTATTGTAGCTTCAAAAAGCATCAACATGTAAGCTAACCATTCTCCAGGTCATACCTTTGTGTACTCGTATCTTGAAGAAAACACCCCTTGAACTTTACTGAGTGTATTTCGTACGAGTTATATTACAACAGTCTGATTAAAATAAACTTAGTGAAGTGTATCTCATCCTATTTTAAAGTAATATCAAATTTGAAAAGTGGTCTCCGTTCAAATGATTAATAATACTCCAATAGGTATAATAGGTATAATTCATATATATTAAATCATACATCAAAACTATATCAATCAACGTTAATATTTATTATATTATTTATTAATTCAATTAATAGATAATACCAACGATTACTGCGACTTTATGAAGTTCATCTCCCTTCCTACATGTTTGCAACTCATGTTTACAGAATATACTGAAATGCAATTATTTTCTATTGTTAATAATTTAAAGCCTA